>BLSF01000110.1:0-74900 GCA_012862575.1 Parietichytrium sp. I65-24A | reverse complement strand
TAGCTAGCTACTAGAGTATTTGTACATTTCAATTGCGAAACGCATTTCAATTAAATCCTTTTCCTTGATTTCTCTTGATTTCTCTTGAAATTCTTGATTTCTACGTGAACACGTGAACACGTGAACATTCACTTCTTTTTTTGTAATAATATATAGTCAGTCTTATCTGTGCCCTACAACGGGTTGTAAGCCAGTTTGGTAAGGTAACATCAAGTCCATCAAGCGCTGTCCACCAGCGCTGATAAGACTGCTCAATCAGGGGCAAAGAATTCTGGCCGTCCCTATGATGGCATTTTCTGCTGTGACAGTGCCCGAATGCGAAAAACCGAAACGTTTCGAGGGAAAACGCTCTCTGCATGGCAAATTGCGCACCGAGAAATTTACTCATGGCCAGATGTTGTTCACTGAGAAGGAAAGGAAGAGATCGTTGGTATCGTGAGATGGAAACTGAGCAAAGCGGTTCCAAAGTACTCAAGGTGACTGCCAGGTACTAAGCATTAGGTGCGCGTTTAATTTTGTGATGGCAAGCCCGTCTTCCCATCTTCCATCCTCCTCTAAGCCTCGGCGCGAGAGCTTTCGCGCCACACCGGCGCGACGTGCTAATGCTGGCACTCGGTTCAGTACGCTTCAGCTGTCCCATGCAGAGTTTATCTTGACTAGTCCGGGGTGTCCCGCAGATTTCCAGGCATGTCGCTCGCTGTAGAGCTCTTGGGCTCGACTAGAGCTAGAACAGCCGGAGAGCGAGCTTGCAAGCCGCCTAGCGTCGGCCGCAATCTTGGTCAACAACATCCAATGGAAGGCTGAGAATAACATTTCCTGCATTTCCTACCACCCGATCCAAGGTGCCCGTTGTGACTCTTTTTTCTCCTTCGGCAATTTAAATAGCCCTGAGTGGAAAGGAATCACAGCGCAGAGTCTCACCCAACTCGTTGAGGTTTCGACGGCGGCGTTTGTGTGCGTTGGTTTTCGACTGTTCCTTCCGAACAATGTCCAAAATACTGATCACTTTCACTGCTGGAGGAGCTCAAAATCGAATACCAATTTCTGTTTCGTTGATTTTCGTTGTCTCGTTTCCACGTTGGAATCAACTTGGAATCACTCTCATTCACTCTCTTTATGAACAGATGAGTTTTGAGTTTGGATTTGGCTCAAACTCAGTCAATTCCTACCGGGGAAAAAAAAACAGGTACTAGAGTACTCAGTACTTTACTAGCTAGTCTTGTACTGTCTCGTCGAAGCGGCACTAGTACTGCTAATCCCACAGCCTAGTCTGGGACGCGAGCTTATCGATTCCCTCAGGGCATCTCGTACTTTCGACAACTTGGCCTTCTACTGTGAAGTGTGTAACCAGTACTAGCGCTCATTTTGTGTGAAGCGGAAAGAGAAGAAGTGGCCCAAGATAGATAGATACACTTTAACTTTCCAAATTCCATACTTTTGAAGATTATAATAATCTCAAAACAAGTGTTCAAATGCTGCAAGAAGAAATAAGATCTCCTTCTCGTTCCTCCATACTTGGTCTGGGCCGTGTATGCTCGACTGAAAGGTGAGGATGGAAGACCCAGCAGACAGAATCTACATTTCGCACTGTGAGTACCAATACCAGTACGAAAGCTGCGAGGCTCTGAGGGCGCACTGCACTGTTGTAGCACGTAGCGTTCCTTCTCTCTGCAACAACTCCCGGCCAGGGTCAAGACTCGTTGCCGTCCCAACAGAGTCACTCGAAAGAATTATTACATTAAGTGTAAGTTTTTACAAAATAACAAAAGCCTCACCTGAAAGGCAATGAAAGATTGAAAGATAGAAAGATAGAAAGATAGAAAGATAGAAAGATAGAAAGATAGAAAGATAGAAAGATAGAAAGATAGAAAGATAGAAAGATAGAAAGTTGGGTCTGTGTGTTAGGCACGATACTGCCCTCATGGCCACGCTTGTGTATACTGAGTAACTCACACGATACACGATGGTCGAATGGGAAATGGGTCACACTGAGGGGGAACCGCGCCTTGTCTGCCTGCGCCTTACACACAATTTGAGAGGGACAGTCGACCCTTGACTCTTGGCTCTTGACTCTTGAGCCTTGCTTTTGGTTTGCGCTGCGAGGGAAAGTCTGTTCTCAGGGCCTTCAACTTGCAATTCCTCTTCTTCTACTCTTTCTTCAATATGTGCAAGCCAAGTGATCGACAGTGAGCGAGACAAAAAGAGGAAGAAAGGAAGAGAGAGAGAGAGAGCTTTGTGCATGCACTCGTCAATTTCTCGGAGACTCTGTAAAGTGAGTAAGCTTCTCATGAACAGAAAATCAGAATTCAGAAGAAAGAAGAAAAAGATAATTATTTTTCCTGCTCAAGGGTACTCAGTTTCACAAAGAGAGAAAGAAGTTGACGTGACATTTCTCCACCGTGAATGTCCGCTTACGCGTTTGCCGTAGTAATCAATGTTGAAGTGCGACCCCAACTGCGGTACTGAATTCGGTAAAAGTACGCCATAACCACCGCAGTGCTTCTACGAGCCGTGCTATAGGGGCACGGCGATCCTCAAATGACTGTGAATCAATAATATGTTTTTAATGGAAGAAAATATAAAAAGAAAACGCAGACAAAAGGGACCCATGCACAGCCTTTTATGTTTTTATGTCAGCCTTCCTTTTTTTTTTAATTTGTTTTAATTAATTTTTAATTGAAAGAGATTATCTGTTTATATCCATTGTGCATCTCTAAAAAAGATACAACGAAGGAAGAGGAAAAGAGATCACTCAACTTACTATGAGAGGAGCGTGAGGGCGGGTAAGTGCTGCTCGTCTCCCAGTGTATGTGCTATCTGGCTATTAGTGCTCGCATGCCTCACCCATGCGTTTTTCGCCAAAACAAGGAAGAGGTTGAGGCTTATCGTATCGCCTATCAATACCTACTGTCGAATTCCTGCCTCGATATTTTCTCCTCCTCGAGGACATTTCTAACCAATTATGTAGGACTCCTCGTGAGAGCGTAGAAGTCGATTTCTCTTGCCACTTTATGGGAATTCTTCACACTACCGCTTCCGGCTATATAGTCTTACTGGTTCTTCGTTTCTTCTCTTTTCTCTTTCTCCTATAGCGCAAACTGGAAACTCCCAACGCGAGACGTGTTCCAGGGCGTAGTGCGGTAGCTAGGCGCCGCGGTAGTGTGGGACGGTGTCCTCGCCGCGTACGCTGCGAGCGTCGTTGTCGCGTACGCCGCTGCTGCGGGGTGGGTTGGCTCGGGCGTTTGTTACTTTCGTGTTTTCGTGTTTTTGTTTTTCTTCACGTAGGGTCCCCCGGGTGTGGGACTACTGGGACAGTGTACGCGCGCCGTCCCCCCACAGCTGCGGCGTGTAAAGCAAAGTGTCCGCGGCTGGGACTGTGGGAGAAGGAAGGAGGAAGGAAGGAAGGAAGGGAGTCGTACCGATAGGGTGAAAATAGGCAAAGGCCTTTGCTGAGGTTGTATCTTTTGTCTTGTGTCTGTTTTTCTGTTTTTCTGTTTTTATTCCCTGGTAGTAGTAGGTGACACTTGGTGGATAGAAGAAGGAGGGCAGATTGTTGTGGGGAGCGCGGAAGAACATATGTAGCACAGATGAAGGTGATAGAGCAAGAGAGGTTCGCGGTGAAGACGCGACGGGCTCTTTTGGGCGGTCGTTTCGTTCCTGCGGCCATAGTGGTGAATGCAGCTGTGGGGCAGATCGAAGATGTGGTGCTTTTGGGACATGGTCACGAGGGCCAAGACGCGTTGGAGAAGATGGTCGATGTGGTGGTCGATGTGGGCGAAGACCTGGTGGTCCCTGGGCTGATCGATGTGGGATTCTTCTTCTTTGAAGGCAAAGATGCAGGGGCTGAGCTGTGCGCGGCCGACGTAGAGGCGCAGGCCATCGCTGCTGCCGCAGGGGGGATCACCACGCTGGTTGAAGCGCCGAGCGAGGCACTGCCTTCGAAACTGGCCTTGTCGTACGTCAAGAAGCGGATCGCGAGACTTCGCTCGGCGAGGCCGCACATTAATCTGGCCAGTCTGGCGAGAATTGACTTTGCCGCGCGATTTGAGCCGCAGAGACTTCGACAGCTCGCGAAATGTGGAACTCTGGGTCTCGTCGTGCACTCGGCAAATATGTCGGCTTCGGATAATACCTACCGCCAGCTTGGCGCTCTCTCCAGAGAGCTTGACCTGATCCTTGTGCTGGAGATGAACAAAGTTGGGCGCCGCCTTACCACAATTGCATACGAGATGCCTGGAAACTGCTCGTCCGAGAACAAGGAAAACCGCACAGAGTACGAATTCGACAGAAATGTGGCGAGTGAAAATAGCCCAAACTCTGCTTACGACTTCAGCGCGGACTATATGGCTGACAATTACGACGATGAGGACTTTGAGGTGTCGAGCGCTCTGGGGAACGCGTTCGATAGCTCGCCTTGGTCTCAGCAGTCCAATACTCAGTCTCCAGCGTCCAGCGCCTCCAGGTATGCCAAGCTGTTCGTTCGGACCAACTTTAGCAGTCAATCGGAGCCAGATATATTCGCCGACGATGCCGCCTCGGACACCCTTGACAGCGATCTATGCGAGCTTCGGCGGCGCTGCCTCACCGAAGGGTTGAAGTCCTATTTTTCCTTCCAGCAGTCAAACGCTGATTCTGCGGAAGATTCCTTGTTGCGGCCATCTCAGCAAGCACGATCTTGGGACGCAGGCTTCAAAACCACCCTTGCGCAGCAAACACAAATGGATTCTTCGTCACCTGCGACTGCCTCAAGTAGTATTCACGATGGCCTGCTGCTCAGTAGCGCCTCGTCATCTGGCCGGCCGCCGCGGTCACCGTCCCTCTCATCGGTTTCCTCCCTGCGATCCTTGTGCCGCCAAAGGCGCGCTGCCTCTTTTGATGTCCGCAACTGGAGGCTAGACAGGGATGAATTGTGTTCGGACGATGACCACACGCCGCTAAGTGTCGCAGAGTTCCCCAGGCGGCCCAGCCAACTCGGCTCGCGGCGGCGCTTCAGTGGGGACTCCTTGGCGTCATTTGGCAGCGATGACTTTTCGCGAAATGTACTTTCAGATGATGCCTCGCCGGGGAGCCCGGACACAGCAGAATCCGGGCGGAGGTTTGCTGTGCAGGACACTGGCACGGGTCCGGAGAACACCCGCTCGGCGTCGCATGGACAGATGGATATGAAACCGTCCAGCGTAATTCGCACGAGCGATGCAGTGGGTTCCTCACTCACTAATTTGCCAGGTGAACAGCTGCGTGGGGGAGCACGGAGCGGTGCTTTCCTATCACGCACAACAGCAACGGGTTCCTCGGCAGGCGTACCTATCCGACACAATCAGCCTCGCCAAGGTAATCAAAGAGTTCGCGGTCGATCTTTCGACAAGGTGGCTGTCCCCAAGACAAGCCCCCTACACACTTTTCATAGCTTGGAAAACCTCAGAGGCTTTCTCTCGCAGACGCACTCTCAGCAGATAGATCTGCAGGGTGGCGGTAGCGGTGGCGGTGCTGACTCTAGTGCTAGGTTCCTGCTGCCTCCGCGAGACCCAGCAGCAGTTTCCGGTCGTAACTCGAACGGGAATGGCAATGGGGGGGTGACGTCCTCATTGCCCGCATGGAAGACCGTCAACACGGAGAACGCATTCGGAACCAGAGCGAGCTCGCGTGCTCCAATTAAAGGCGTTGCGATTCAAACTGCTGGAGGTGCGGCCGCTTCGATGATGAATTCAGTTCTACGCACGGTGAAGGAGCTGGAAGCAGACAAAGCGCGCGCGCATCTTGTTCTTGGGGCCCACTCCAAAGAAGACATTTCGCAGTTTGAAAATTTGCTGGATCGCGACGCTGGCTCCTCACGATGCAGTGTTTCTCTAAAGACATTTGCATCGTGCGACCAGACGCTTCCCGCGCTTTATGCGCGCAGTCTTGCTAACGAAGCCACTTTTGCCTCGCTGTTGGAGCAGTTCACGTCCACTCCGGCAGCTTTGATAGGTGCGGCTCGGTCAAAGGGGAATTTGCGGGCTGGGAGCGACGCAGATTTTGTAATTCTTTCGACTGAGCCACACCCTTTTGTAAAATCTACATATTGCAGAGGTACTATGGTGTACCACCGGGCCGATATCTCAGACGTTCCGCGAGCTTCAACTCGCAGACCTGGGCGGTTTATATCTTGTACAAGGCCGGAATCGGGGGAAGGATCGCTGCACCAAACGAGCTGAGAGGGGACCCAGCTCGAGGTTGTGCTTGCGCGACTTCCATCTGGATCTGGCTTCCCATCTCCCCACAATAATTTTTCATTCTTCACAACTCCTCGCCGTTTGTACGAGTGCACTCAGCGCGAAGAAGTCGCTTCTTTTTATTTTATTTTTATTTTTCGCCCGGTTCACCTTTTCCAACGTTATTCTCCAGCCAAGCTGAGTTCTCAATCACCACCAACCTCGACACTGTCTTTGCGCGCATAATCAATCACGACGCTCTGATTTCCTTCCTGCAAATGCCCATTCACTACATCGCCCCCCAACTTGCTTTCCAATTTGTGTTCATCTGATTTGATGAACGAAGAGTGTAAACCAAGCCATTGACAAATTCCTTTTCAGCCAGAGTCGACACAAGCTAAACCGTCACAATCGCCATTCCATTCTGTCTCGGTCATTCACCGTATTCACCCAATCAAACAATGAGTCAATGACTCAATCAGAAAACCAGAAGCCAAAAGAGCGCAAGTGAATAAAGATCCAAAGCAGAACCAACAACCAAAACGAGAGACTAAACTCCAAAGCTCTGCAAAACGCAAAACGAGTCACCAAATTAACCAACTCGTTTCCTTTCCATCTCGACTCTTAGTCGTTCTCTCTACCCATCGCTAGCCCTGCTCCACAAACCAGTCATCCCATTCTCTCTCCCACACACACACAAACAAACAAACACACACACACAAAGACAACCGTTCACGGCAAAACTGTCCCCGCGCCTTGCGTCCCAGCTACCGCCAATCTCTAACTCCTGCTACCATCCGCGTACGCTCCGTGTGTCTCTCCCACAGGTAGCGGAAAAAAAATGTCCCAGGCGCCGGGAAGGAAGCGGTCTCGCGATCAGAACGGGCGGCGCGCGGAGGCTGGGGCTGCGGCGGCGACGGAAAGTTCAGCGCGGCGAGGACACCCGCGGCGTACGCGAGGGGGTGCGCGGCCTTTGAGCAGGTACGACGAGCGGGAGAAGCGCGAAACGGGCGGGAGGAGACACAGGGAGACGGGCGAAAAGGGGGGAGGAGATGGTGAGGGAGAGCGGCAGAAGAGGTTTGTGACGCCGGTAAGTTTGTAATTGTGTGTGTGTTGTGTTGCTTTGCGTTGCTTTGCGTTGCTTTGCTTTGCTTTGCTTTGCTTTGCTTTGCTTTGCTTTGCTTTGCTTTGCTTTGCTTTGCTTTGCTTTGCTTTGCTTTGCTTTGCTTTGCTTTGATGGAGCCGCCCTTGTTTGCTGATGTGTTCGTTGGCTGACCTGAGTGAGTTGCTAATTGTTGGTTGACTGATCCATTCGTTGGGTGAATGAAATGACTTGCTGGCGCGTGGCGGTGTCTTACCGAGAGCAGGAGAAGACGGCAGAGCAGATGGAGCTGGAACGGAAGATGGCGAAAAAGAATCATCAGATCAAGTTCGTGGAAAGGCTCAAGGTGGAGCGCAAGTTGAAGGCCATATTGCTGCAGCTCAAGCAAACCCCTGGCGAAAGAGAGCTTTTGGACCAGAAGAAGGATCTCATGAATGACCTGAGATACATTAGGTTCTTCCCGCGCGGTGAAAAGTATGTGTCGCTATTCTTGAAGAAGGGTGCCGCTCCCGAGCTGCTGGAAAAGCGGAAGGAATTACGAGACTTTGCGCTCGAGCTTTCCAAGCGGTCTGGCAGAGGCAAATCGACCTACTTGCTCTCCTTCATGAAGAAGTTTGAGGAAAAGAAGCGGTCCAACAAGAATATCGACGGGGAGACGATCGAGCCGAACGCAAAGGAGGATGAAAGCGAGAGCGAGTCTGACGCAGAGGAAAAAACCGGCGAGCAGAAGGACTCAGGCGACGAAGAAGAGACTCAAGGCGCCTCGAAACGTCCTCGCGTGGAAGACAAGGAGCAAAACAAGTCTGAGGAAACTACAGGTCACGCCACAAAGGCCAAAAAGGGTGACAAGACCAAGAAGGCTGACAAGACCAAAAAGGCTGACAAGACCAAAAAGGCTGACAAGACCAAAAAGGCTGACAAGACCAAGGTCGACGGAGAAGAGAAAGAGGAAGACATCGATGAAGACGACTTTTTCTTGTAAATTTTCTGTTCTGATTGGCACAGATACTATTTGCTATTTGATATTTGCATCATTACGAATCGGTGTGCCTTCATTTGCCGCGGTCGAAGAATTCAAATGGTGGAAGCTAAAAGCAGACCTATCGCTTGATGAACACCGACAAAATAATACAACATGGTTCTTTTTCTTTCTCACAGGACACAGATTCGCTTCTACAATATGATAGTTCTTTTCTATGTATTTCTTCCTTGAAAGACGCTTGGCCGAACCTCCGAAAAGTCGCCCCGAAAATCCGCCGGTGGCACAAAGGAGCTGATGGCTCTTTCCGCACGTTTCACTCTGGAAAAGAGCACAGCTTCCATCTCTCAAGTAGACACGTGGAGAAGGAATAGAATTGAGGTAACTAACAAGTCAGAATTCAGATTTGTGGCTTATATTATATGAGAGAGCAGCTAAAATTAGGCAGTTGGCAAGCTCGGTTACACTGCCTGCTCCCGCTGAAGAACGAGTAGTCTGTACAGCTGGTGGGCCGCGCAAATAGGGCAGGAGCATGCACAAAGGTGGAGACGAAGTGCGGAGACAACAACAACAGCAGCAGCAGCACCACCACCACCACCAACGACAACAATACACCAACAATGAGCCTCTGTCTAATAACAACCAACAGAGGAGCACTTGAGACATTTCATTTTATTTTCTCGTACAAAGCCCGCGCGCGAACTGCCTGCTCGTTTGCACGAGCCTCAAAGAACGTCCGAAGGGCGCTTACGGAAGCGCGTACTTCGCTGTCCTCCCTAGCGAATTGGGCCTGGGGCTCGCACGAGCTCCTGACAATCATGGCTTCCTCGAGCTTTTGCAGGGCCATCTCCGCCTCTGCAAGCTTTTTCTCCACGCTCATGCGCTTGCGAGCAGCAGCCCTCTTCTCGGTCTCCTCCCTGGACAGCTTCTCCTCAATGGTGGACCTCTTCCCTTCGAGGGCACGATTCTTCTCCTTCTCGGCCTCCAATTTGGCGCGGAACATCGACTGCCGCTCTGCGTCCCTGGCCACGACCTTCTCGCGCTGCTCGCGCTCCACTTCCAGCTTGCGGGCTTTGTCCTGCAGCGCCTGGAATGCCGCTTCCTTCTCCGCCTCCAGCTGCGTGCCGGTGTTCTTCATCTTCTCAATGAGGGCGTTTCCCAGCAGGGCATTCTCCCACGTGGCTTTCTTGCCGCCTTCCAGTGCGGCGAGCCAGTCCATGGCTTCGCCCATGGAGACAGCGCGGATCTTGAAGTTGGCGCCGGGGATGTCAGGATGCCTGCAATTGACGGTCTTCTTGTCCTGCATGGACATGGAGATGGCAGAGCCGCCGAGTGGAAAGACGCCCTTGGGCTTGGTGTCGAAAGGCCCGCTGTCGTTGTCGCTGGCGTACCAGAGGAAGAATCCGTCCTTGATGACGCAGAAGAAGCGCTTCCAGCTCTTCATTTTACCACTGTTCATCTTCATCAGCCAACCGGACTTTTGCACCAAAATCTTCGTGTCCGCCTGCTGGTCGTCCAGACCTAGCAGCTTGTCCACCTTGCTCCGCGGCGCTCCCTGCATCTTCAATACTTTATCCTCTTATCCTCTTATCCTCTCTGCTCTTAACCAACTCGCGAAGGGATCCTTCTCTCTTTCTCTCTTTCTCTCTTTCTCTCTTTCTCTCTTTCTTTCTTTCTTTTTCTCTCTCTCTCTCTCCCGATCGCGGACCAGAGGTACGTAGCGTAGTCAAGCGTTGACTGATCTTACTGTGGGAAGTGAGTGAGGGAGTGAGGGAGTGAGGGAGCGAGGACACCTGCTACTGTGGGCACTGTGGGTACTGTGGGCACTGTGCTTACTGCGGGCAGTAGCTGCGCGGTAGCGGCTGTAAGTACCGAGGCCTATAGTTTAAAGTATCTACCGCCGCAGTGCACATGGTAGTCGACGGCCAGCGTAAACGATAGAACTAAGGACAACGAGGGAGGAAGGTGTGTGCCCTTTGCTTGCCCTCCTCTTATGGATTGGGTAGGATAAATGGTAGAATATGGTCTGGTCCTTTGTGTCTTTTTCTGTGTCTGCTGTGTATTTGTGATATGTGTGGCGTAGGAGTTGGGTAGCACTGGCTAGCAGGCGAGGAGATGGACTCTCGACTTTGCTTTGTCTCTTTATTTCNTTGACTGATCTTACTGTGGGAAGTGAGTGAGGGAGTGAGGGAGTGAGGGAGCGAGGACACCTGCTACTGTGGGCACTGTGGGTACTGTGGGCACTGTGCTTACTGCGGGCAGTAGCTGCGCGGTAGCGGCTGTAAGTACCGAGGCCTATAGTTTAAAGTATCTACCGCCGCAGTGCACATGGTAGTCGACGGCCAGCGTAAACGATAGAACTAAGGACAACGAGGGAGGAAGGTGTGTGCCCTTTGCTTGCCCTCCTCTTATGGAGTAGTTAGGATAAATGGTAGAATATGGTCTGGTCCTTTGTGTCTTTTTCTGTGTCTGCTGTGTATTTGTGATATGTGTGGCGTAGGAGTTGGGTAGCACTGGCTAGCAGGCGAGGAGATGGACTCTCGACTTTGCTTTGTCTCTTTATTTCTTTTTTTTAAATATTAAAAAAAAAGGTTAAAAGAATGGAAGGGAAAGCATGCGACAATGGAAATGAAAAGGATAAAGTAAATGGTTATGATAATCATGATGGTAATTCTTCAATGAAAAGACAGCGCGCGAAAATGCTCTGTTTGTTTCATTTTGTTTGCATCATTCTCGCATGTCCACCGAAGACTGATTGGACGCGCGGCGAGCGAACGAGACCTCCTATTCGCTGGCTACGGACAACTTGAAAAGACGGGCGAGGCAGCTGCGATTGGGCGAGCGGATGCCTCGGCTCGTGGGCGCCAAGTATTGCGCTTCCGACTCTTTCGGCTGGGTACTGAGTACTCAGTACCACTGTGAAACTTACTGGGTACATTTGCACGTGTTCAGTTCCCTCTCTCAAAAACTTACTCTCTCATTGAGCAGAAGGCCACGCCAATCTTGGAGTGCCTGAGGTCGAAACTGCACGAGATTGATTGGCAAGCGCCTGCCCTAAACGCCGGCTGGCTCAAGTTACAAGGCGTTGCGCGATCGACGCCTAAGTTTATGTCCCGTTTTCTACGCGGATGTGACCACTGCGAGCTATGCAATCCCGACTCGCTTGCAGCGGGCGGCGAAGAGAGCGGTCTCAATGACTCGAGAGCGCAGGTTGATTGATTGATTGACTGAATGAATGATTGATTGATTGATTGATTGTTTGATTGATTGATTATCGCCAGAGGCTGCCATCGAAAGCCAAGCGGTTTGATCGAGCTCACCAGCGAGCGGATCATCGCCGTCATGTCGTGCATTACGACGATCATGATGGACGCCGGACTGCCGGGCCTGCGCACGAACGAATGGAAATCGACAGCCGCCAAAGTTCGCTTTCATTACGTTCATCCATCCAACATCATGATGATCGGCCAAGTAGAACGCGTGAAAACATGTGAAAATGATACATTGCAGACTTTTGCAAACTGGAAAAGCTGGCGGAAGCGATCGAAAAGTCGTCTCTTAATTATTCCCTAGCTATGATGAACAGTAAAACCTACCACTGCCCATCCCATAGAGCAATACACGCACACCCCCCACATGAACTAAAACAATAGTTCGTTGTTCATGAGCAAGGAGCTGAACTTCCGAGTTTTGTTCCAGCGTTTCTGCTACCAGCCTTGTTACTGTTCTATTAGAAGTCTTTCCTTCGCAACACGGGCTTTGGGACATTTCTTTGGGCAATTCCTAGAGGCCCTATAGTCCTACTTTTAGTCGATATTACAAGCGAGAAATGCACTCCCTCTCTATCTCCAATTTTGCTTAGGGATATTTACTAGACAGGTGTAATACGGGATCTGAAAGCGCGGTGTTCTACGTTGAACACTGAGAGTGATTAGCGAAAAGATCACGACGTAGGGGTAATCCTTTCCTATNCGACTTTGCTTTGTCTCTTTATTTCTTTTTTTTTAATATTTAAAAAAAAGGTAAAAGAATGGAAGGGAAAGCATGCGACAATGGAAATGAAAAGGATAAAGTAAATGGTTATGATAATCATGATGGTAATTCTTCAATGAAAAGACAGCGCGCGAAAATGCTCTGTTTGTTTCATTTTGTTTGCATCATTCTCGCATGTCCACCGAAGACTGATTGGACGCGCGGTGAGCGAACGGGACCTCCTATGCGCTGGCTACGGATAACTTGAAAAGACGGGCGAGGCAGCTGCGATTGGGCGAGCGGATGCCTCGGCTCGTGGGCGCCAAGTATTGCGCTTCCGACTCTTTCGGCTGGGTACTGAGTACTCAGTACCACTGTGAAACTTACTGGGTACATTTGCACGTGTTCAGTTCCCTCTCTCAAAAACTTACTCTCTCATCGAGCAGAAGGCCACGCCAATCTTGGAGTGCCTGAGGTCGAAACTGCACGAGATTGATTGGCAAGCGCCTGCCCTAAACGCCGGCTGGCTCAAGTTACAAGGCGTTGCGCGATCGACGCCTAAGTTTATGTCCCGTTTTCTACGCGGATGTGAGCACTGCGAGCTATGCAAGCCCGACTCGCTTGCAGCGGGCGGCGAAGAGAGCGGTCTCAATGACTCGAGAGCGCAGGTTGATTGATTGATTGACTGAATGAATGATTGATTGATTGATTGATTGTTTGATTGATTGATTATCGCCAGAGGCTGCCATCGAAAGCCAAGCGGTTTGATCGAGCTCACCAGCGAGCGGATCATCGCCGTCATGTCGTGCATTACGACGATCATGATGGACGCCGGACTGCCGGGCCTGCGCACGAACGAATGGAAATCGACAGCCACCAAAGTTCGCGTTCATTACGTTCATCCATCCAACATCATGATCGGCCAAGTAGAACGCGTGAAAACATGTGAAAATGATACATTGCAGACTTTTGCAAACTGGAAAAGCTGGCAGAAGCGATCGAAAAGTCGTCTCTTAATTATTCCCTAGCTATGATGAACAGTAAAACCTACCACTGCCCATCCCATAGAGCAATCAATACACGCACACACCCACATGAACTAAAACAATAGTTCGTTGTTCATGAGCAAGGAGCTGAACCTTCCGAGTTTTGTTCCAGCGTTTCTGCTACCAGCCTTGTTCCTGTTCTTATTAGAAGTCTTTCCTTCGCAACACGGGCTTTGGGACATTTCTTTGGGCAATTCCTAGAGGCCCTATAGTCCTACTTTTAGTCGATATTACAAGCGAGAAATGCACTCCCTCTCTATCTCCAATTTTGCTTAAGGATATTTACTAGATGGGTGTAATACGGGATCTGAAAGCGCGATTTTCTACGTTGAACACTGAGAGTGATTAGCGAAAAGATCACGACGTAGGGGTAATCCTTTCCTACGCATCACAGTAGAAGGCGAAAAGTTGTGGCGGACTTGACCACTCCTACTTGTTCGGATACTATCCTGCATAAGAGGAAGAAACCGACGACCACCTTTTATTCTCTCTAGCAGTAAGTTACGAATTTGCATCTAACTTGGCTTAAGTTTACATAGGGAAAACTGGCCAAGTCAGAAATTCAGAAGAGCAAATTCAGATGCACAGCAAAGAGTGGAAGCGCCTCACAACACCCTGTGAGGAGAGAGGCACCCTCCCCAGAACACTCCACTGAAAGTTGAGTCCGAGAAAAGAAGAAATTGCACAGATGTATCCTACCCCTTTCCCAGCACATTCGATAGTGAAGGTATGGGCTAGCGCTTTCTGTATGGTCAGCGGCTAGGAAACACACACTCTGCCACTCTTCAAAGAGAGATTGCCGGGTAGCAACCCGATAAAAACGCATAAGACGGAGAGCGAAAAAGAGAGGACAGAGGAAAAGCAAGGACCTTCTCACTAGCTATCCACTACCACATTCGCTAGTTCTGAATAAGTTGAATTATTTTCGAGAGAGAATTTATTCCTCAGAGGGAAGCCAGTGACCTCCTCACAAAGCCCAAAACAAAGAGAGAGAGAGAGAGAGAGAGAGAGAAAGAGAGACAGGCGAAGTGGACAACCCAACTAACCAATCAACTAGCAGTAAAACAAATCGAGGAAAACAGAGAGAAAACTTTTGCCACCCTCACCCGCGCCGCTACCTCTTTCGCTAGCATCCACACCCTCCTGCGTAGCAGCACCACTGGCATCGCCAAGCCCCCTCACAACAGGCCCCGAGGACCCCACAGCTACGCGCAGAGAGGACAGGACACCGCGAACAAGCTGCCAGCTTTCGTCCTGTGGGAGAGCCGGCGAGGACAAAGCGTCCGCGCGCGCGTGTGAGAGAGAGACAGAGAGACAGAGAGAGAGAGAGAGAAGAGAGGGGATCCGCAGTGGAAACTTTTGTGAGTAGTCAGGTGGATCAGAGGAGGACGAGCAGAGGGTCCGCGGCTCACAGCACAGTACGACGCGCACGTGCGCGGACACTAGCGGCGGCGCTGGGATAAACACTATCGTCGGGCGGGCGGGCTGCGTGGCTCGGGGGGATCGAGTTGGATACACTGGCGTGGAGTGCAACTCTGTATTGAGATATCAGATATAATACATTGGGAGAGTGAGTGGTGGTTTCCATATTTCATATATCATATCGCTGGGATCGGAGTCCGTGTTTGGCGAGTATCTTTCTTTGAACGCACGCACGTGTGAGTGTGGTGGATATTGATACTCGATATCGTCGGGGACAAGGAGTCGCTGATCATCGGAAAGCATTTGGAAAGCATTTGGAAAGCATTTGGAAAACATTGGAAAACATCGGAGAACATTGGAGAAAGGGCAGCGGCGCAGAGGGGATCAAAGAAACTCCGTTGGTACGTGGCGAGGGATGCGCGGTTGTGGATACTTTTGAATGCTGCATTAGCGAGCTGCGACGGACCACGATGGAGTCGAGCAGCCTCAAGTCTCGGCAGAGGAAGCGAGACATGATAAAGCAGAAATGGCACAAGAAAAATACGCAAATGAAAAGGTGGCTAGGCTTGACGTCGCGAGACTCAGCTACGAGTTTGCGGTCGGACGATGGAACAGACCATGGAGAAGACATGAATAGCCACCTCTCCGACAGCGATTACGCGCGCGCGAGCCTGTCTAGTATAGCCGGCAACAGTGACACCCTCGGGAGCAACCCTCCGGAAGAAGAGAAGAAGAGCACGGATATGCCGGATTTTGACGATCCGAGCTTCGAGTTCGGGCATCCTCGCGGCGCCACTCGCCTGAAAGAGGCCCTCACTGCGCCCTCGCCTACCTCGCAGGCAAGCCCGGCTCGGATGAATCTCGTCGCACATCCTCCACGGCCCACACAGAACGGGACAACGATGACCAGAAGGTCCAATTCCCAGGAGAGCACGCAGAGCACGACTTCTGCGGATGGCGCGAACGGGCAACACCCGCGCGCTAGAGGCTCGAGCCAGAATAAGCACACCATACTCAGCACGGAGCTGATGGAGGACGAGCGCTTTGAGCTCCTGGTGGATCCCATCCCAGCCTCCGACAGAGGCTCTCTGGTCGGGTCCTCGCAGACGTGGAAAAACATGCGGGCCAAACGCGGAGCAGAGAGCGAACCGGGGATGCAAATTATGTATGCTAGCGTAGAAAGTCTCATGTGGTTTCTAGTGGGGTCCCGCGGCGACGGCCATTGGGACGCCTTTCTTTTGTGCTATAATCAGTTTACCACAGCGTCTAGAATGCTGGACATTCTGGAGGGCTTTCTACTTCGCGAAAATCCAGGAAATGTAGACGTGGCGGGAATCATGGAACCCGACGACGCTCTCTTTGGAAAAGAAATCTGGAGAAACGCCAACACCCGACTCTCGTCCGCGGAGGACGTGCTTGTTCACAAGCGAGGGGTTTTGCATTCGGAGCGGTCTGAAGACACCATCTTGACCAGGACCTCATCCAGGAACTCGGAAGAAGACTTTGAGGAGCCGCAGAATGCACTGTTAAACGACAATCTCGATGGAGTTGACAAGCATCTCAGGAAATCAACAAACATCGAGGTCCGCGCTGTTGATGTGAATGTTAGCGCAACCGGCGGCGACTTTGAGGAGGTGTTGCCGCACGACGAGGATGGGCGCAGTAGCTCCCGACAAAGCAGCTCTGGTGACGAAGTACTCTTGGAAGAAGAAGAAGAAGAACAGTGTGAAGAGCGCTCCTCGAAAGAGGCAAGCTCTGATCAAGGCGCTCGCGACACTGCCGCTTCTATTACTGCAGATGGAGATGCTGGCGATCCAGGATCGCGCAGCACCGCCGCAGATACCAGCGAGGATGGGGACTCCAACCTCGTTGTGGACCAACATGGGGAGAAGGGAGAGGAAGACGAGGAAGAGGAAGAGGAAGAATCTGTTTCGTTGGTGCGAAAGTTGCGCTTGATGACCTCGGATGATGGAATCCTGGCCGTCACCTCCATTGTTGAGGACAAGATGACCACGAGCGAGGAGATCAGCAAAATGAACGAAAGTCAGATCAAGGCGTTTAAAAAGCATCGCGATACCCTTCGTCGGGTCCTGAAGGACCTTGGATTGGACGCAGGGGAAGAAGTTTTGCGAAAGAACGCTTACGATTTCCTCTGGTATTGGGTTCATCAGGCGGTCTGCGTGGTGCATATGAGTGGCCAGGACCTGGAGAGGGCTTCCAGGCTATTGGTGGTGAACTGCGCCGCGTTCGAGGTCAACAGCAACGGGACACCGCACAAAGACTCTTGGGATGCGCATAGCGAGCCAGACGGTATGCTTTCGGTGTCAACATACTGTATCGGCTCACCGCGTGGGCTCGAGAGTGCTTTTGAGCCAGAAGGTTGGAGTCACGCAAGTCATGATCCGGCGGTTGACTCAAAAGCCCGGCCACATACCGGAGGCGAGACGCCTTCCGAAAACACCAACGGAGACAGTCTTACTTCGCGCCAGAGTAACTCGCTTCTGTCGCTCAGCGGAGTCAGTGGCATGGTGGCGACACCGCCCCCACCTCCTGCTGCGTCTGTGCATCTCCCGCCTCAGCCGCCTCTTCCAACACGCAGCCAGAGCTCGGACCCGGCCACGACTCCAGTCAAAGAGGCGAATCCGCCAAAGCCCAAACGCACCACGCCGTCCTCCCTGTTCCATAATAGGTCGCGTAGTCTCAGTACTGGATGGCGAAGGAAAAAATCCGCTTCGCAGGGGTCCGTCCCTCGATATCCTCCACAAGAATCGAAGAGCGCGGGCAGGACCGAACTTTCCCAGTACAGTGCTTCGGAGGTCGCGCAGTGCTTGACGTGGATGCTGTATGATACTTGTTATAGCCATATCAAACCTGCTGACCTTGTCACGAAAACCACGCGAGACGCCAATCTGTACGTGCAGAGCATGATCGAGGGTTTCGACAGTTACTCCTGGTGGCCCCTGACTTACATCTTGGATCGCCATATTGAGGTCGTGGAGAGGGCAAGCCGCCTGGTCTTCTTTTTGGATGTCGCCACTGAATGCCGCCGGCTCCGAAACTTCCACACCTTCTTCGGAATTGTGGCCGGCCTCAGCCAGCCGCTCATGTCTTGGCTGTGGGACTTTGTCAAGGAAAAGGACAAGCACCGGTTTGAGCATCTCCAGCGCGCCGTCAAGAACCGAGGCGACTACCTCGTGTATCGCGCTGACTTGTCAAAATGTGCCAACAAGAGTCATATTCCCTTTCTCGGCCTCACTACCAAATTGCTCTTTCCTCTGGAGCACAATATCCCTGTGGTTGCGCAGGAGCGCCCACACCTTGTAAATTTTGGGCGATGTGTGTCCATTCAGAATACCATCGACGATTTTTTGAAGGGCCAGCTGTGTGGCTACGAGTCGGACATCATTGACTTGCGATCCGATTCAGTGTCCTCTCCTCCCCCACCCGAGTCCGCTGAGAAGAGCCGCAGAATCCGTGTGCGATGGACCTCCCACTCCAAGGACTCTGGGTCGCCGCCCATGGGTTCCCGAAAATCTCCCTCGGGCTCCAACTCGAGCCTGGGAAGCCCAGTCCACTCAGACTGTGGCTCCTCACTTTCACTCCCACCGGAGTCTCCCCGCTGCTCCAAACAGGTAGTCATACGGAAAATTGGCTCCACAGAAACGATGCGACAGTCGCGCGGGAACAGCGTCACTTCTGCTCCTTCGCTTCCTCCGGGCGTCCTAATCCCTACTCGGTTACGCGTCAATAGTGAGCTTGTGGAGGTCATCATGCGCGGAATTAACTCACGCAAGAGCAAAGAGCGCATTGAGGCAGTGTCGAGTCAACTCAAGCAGAGATTGTGCGAGGACCTGGCCGTGACTTTGGAAAGCAGCGGCTTCATGTAATCAATATTTCGCACAAATCTCGCCGATTGAATATAATTGTCTTTTCGTTCTCAACTCTATAAAACCTAAGGAATGTAAGAACGTACTAGCTTTTCTCTCTCTTCTCGCCCTTCACAAGTAGAATCAATAGAGAGAGTCTTCTCAACAGCGTTGAAAACCATGCGCAAATGGAGAAGCCCGACCCGAAGAAGGACAACAACGTGGACCAGTGCTGAGTAAATACGCAACGCAGAAATGTTTGTCTTGTGGGAGCTCTTGGCACTAAACGGACGAAGATCTGCCTCACGGAAGGCGGTGATGCTTCGCGCAAGAAGGTCTGTACATCTCGCCGCCGCCAACCAAGATTTGTTCTTGACTTGGCTGCGTGCGCATGGAATACGCGGCCTCCTCCCCGCAGTCGTAGCATTTAGCAGTGAGCATCTCGATCTCGACGTCTGGGTCATCGCCAAAGTCGTTTATGAGGTCTAACACGTGCCCTATCTGCTCCCGTTTAAAGTCCAAATCCAGCCCGGATACTACCAGCGTGTCGCGCTCCTCTCTAGCGCGACGCGCGTTGCGTTCACGGAACCTGTCCCAGAGGCGCAGCAAGTCACGCTTGAAGAAATGCGCCTCGTCCACTGCCAGCATAGCGCGCTTGTGCGCTCCATCATCCAGAAGATTCAAGTCCACGTGGTCCAAGCTTTCGTACGCATGAACGCCGCTGTCGAGCAGCAATCCGCTGTGTGTCCTGATGCTCTTCAGCGACCCGGACCTCGTGTCGAGGCTCCATTTCGCCACCACCACATTGTCCCCGCGCTGCTTTCCGCCTGCCACGCACTGCATAAGCCGCGTGGTCTTCCCGGCGAACATCGGCCCTGCGACATGCAAGCATCCCGACACCCACGCGCCATCACGAGGATACGACGGCAGACAGACAGATCGATACGACAACAGAGCACAGCCAACAAAGCCAATACAGACGAATACAGACAAACCAACACGAACAAGTCCCGGGACCAGTCAGTCAGTCAGTCAGTCAGTCATCCAACTCTCACTCCACGCTTGCGAAAGTTGCCACGCTTTTCAACATCCAAACTCCGGACTCACCTGTGAGGATGCGCAGCATCTTACCGCGCACGTACGCCAACGCGTAAGCGTACCTGCAACTCTCTCCCGCGTCGTCTCGCGGGCATGCACTTGCGCTGTAGTGATGGAGGTGTTGATACTATAGATAGCAGATAGAAAGCATTTGCTGCAAAGTACTCATCTTGGGGAGTGTAATAAGTGTAATGTGGAATTTGGGATTGTAATTTTATACGGTGAGGAAGTATGGATTGGAAAGAAGAGATTAAAAGTTGATTGAAAGTTGAAGATTGGGAATGGTGCCAGGTGCCAGGTGCCAGGTCGCATCGTTTGCTCTTTTGACATTTACACTTTTTCTGCAGTCGAGCCGGTTGATAACTGACTTGACTGCGAATGCTGAACAAGGGTATCCCGAAGTTGATTGATGAAGGTTCCAAAAGGAAGAAGGCACATGAGAGACCCATGAGACTCCTGCAAGGATGTGTCGTGGCTGAGAATGAGGAGTCGGGAAACGAAAAGCAAGTGTGCTTTTGCTGAAAACGAGAGAGATTAGATTTGTGGGTTGTAATGGACGTTCAGAGCTTTAGTTCCTGCTCGTCAGCATTGAAGTTGGTGCGCGGAGAATTGGCACGCCTGCTCTGTGTGCAGTTCCATTCTTTTCTGCACAATGGCGCAGCAGTTAAGGTAAATAGGTGTTCAGGGCAGAGAGAGGTAGTAAGAGGGAGAGACAGAGAGAGAGAGAGCGGTTCGCAAGCAGAGTCGTAGCAGAACTCAAGAACTCAGCTATTTCATGGTCGACGAAGCCTTGCGCTGAAGGGCTTTCGAGATGGTCTTGAACTTGTTCTTGTAGATGAGCGAGTCGATCATACCGAAGACCGTGAAGACGCCGCCGACAAGCGCACAGAGATTCGTCAAGAGATGCGACCAAGACGTGGTTCCTTCTCGGTACACCAGGCGCAGTGGTGGTGTGTCATAGAAAAAGTGCAGCGAAGGGTGCGACCCTCGGGATGCAGCCTTGGTGTGCTCCGACGCGGCGTAAGAATAAGTGCTCACGGTGGTGCCATTCAGGAATGACACGTCAATTGGCACTGCTTTAAGGTAATACTGTGCGATGGTCGATTCGCGAAAGTTGTGCGCGACGTCGGTGAGTGGCGGCGGCTGCGGAGGACTGCGGTAATCAACCGATCGCACCGCGCTTGCGGCACGCTCCGGGCTCACGCTCCCAAACCAGAGTTCGTAGATTTCGTGAGACATGTCCAGATGGGACCCAGCCTTGCCAAGAAGAGCGGCAAGCAGATCTGACCTCGATTGAGACGCCGATGGTCCAATGTGAAAGCTGCCCTTAGCCTTCGCAACGAAAATCGCTCCAAACAGTTGGCACCCGACCGCAGCTGCCTCCAGCTGTTCGTCGGTCACTTTCGCGGTGGGGGCCTTTTCCCCACGGCACTGCCAAAATCGCTTGGCGCTCTTTTCGCGCCAGTGCCATCCGCGAAAAGCAAAGACTTGTTTGATGTCTTCGCACGTGTTACAGCACTTGATCGGCTCCTCCGCGTCTATAACCTCATAACAGCTTCCGCAAACTGGGGAGTGCGCACGCCTTTTCGGACTGCCATCCCCTTCTTTGCCTTCCTCGCTCTCCTCTTCGCCTTCGCCTTCGCGCCGCGCAGAGTCATCGTGAGAGAGAACGGTCTCCGCGCCGCTGTCCTGCTGGACGGTGTACATCTGAGGGATCGCGTGGCCCTGCGCGTTTAGCGGAAGCTTGAAAACCGCGTGTTTTGCCATGGTCTGCACGCCTCCCGCGGCGTCGACGGCCATGGCAGACAAGTGCGAGCACCTGGCCCTTGGAAACAGCACATCGAACGTGATCTGCAATGTCTCGCCAAGAGCCGCATCCACCACCACGTCCTGCACTGGCGCCGGTTTAAAGTGATGTCGAACATCAGAGATAACTAGCAAAACCATCATCATCACTGCAGCAACACTTGCTGCTCCTCCGTGAGCGGTCAGTACGCGAAACTCTGCGCGCACCTTAGGATTCGCATCGAGCCATTGCATTGTCCTTCTTGCGCCGCTCTGCGCTTGCATCAACCGCACTAAACCACACTATATTCACACTCTTTGCGACTTTTGGAGCTCGCTCAATATATATATATATATCTATTGTTGCAACAACCAACGCCACTCCAAAGCCCTTTGAGCCCACCGCGATCGCCGTTACACACCTTCAATACTTGGTAAGTGGCCCAGTAACTGTACTATAGAAGCTGCTTATCCTCTTTTTCTTCTTCCTACTCCTCTCACAGAGACGGGTACTAGTACGCGAGGACACCTGCGTTCTGTTACCGTTCTTCTTTGTGGAAAAATGAGGTAAAAAATTGGAATGAATATGGCGCAATCAGGAGGGATCGAGCTCCGTTTACCAGGGTGCTATTGTAAGATACGAATCTATGGGCACATGGAGCGCCCCTTTTTAGATGATCCCGTGTTCTAAAATTAGATTCACTTTTTTGGACGTGTACACACAGTCAGTACTGTCAGTACGTACGTACGTATGTACTTACTGTGAGTGCGAGTACCCGCGTACACTTTGAATTGCTGTATTGTTGACGTGCGGGATGACGGACTTTGCAGCGTTCGCGCCGCTGTATACTCTGCAGCCTGTGGAGGCCACGAGGCAAAAGCAGTTGGCGGTATGGAGGAGGATGGTGCTGGAATACTTTGCTGCGAACGGCGGAGCGGCTCTTTCGCTGGATGACTTTGCGCTGTTTGAGAATAAGGCGATAAATCGTGAGTTTCTTCTCTCAAGTTGGAACGCATTCTTTGTCTGTGTTCTCTTGGGGTTTCGGGATGTGAATGAAAGAATAAATGAATGAATGAATGACTGCGAACTTGACTGTCGCTGATGGTGTTTCGTGTTGAACGAGCGCAGGAAAGCTGGACCCGGAGGGAAGGCTGGCCGTCGCAAAGGAGCTCATTGCCACGGGCCATGGGGAATGGCAGGACGAAGGGAAAACGCTTTTGATTTTCGTGCGAACGCCTGCTGATTGGGCAAGCCTGATGATCGAGTTTATTCACAGCAATGGACTCGCCGGAACAATATACACGCTCTACGAACTTCATTCAGGTGATCTAACAAGGGGCTCTTCTCTTGAAGGCATGGCTCCGGAACTCTGCCTCAAGGCTGTCAAAGTACTTGAGGGTATGAACAAGGCGCAAATATTTCACAACGAGGAGACTATTGATGAGACCGGTGTCAAATTTATCTAGCCTTTTGACACGCGCCCGTGTACTTTTTTTATAAAATAATATATGCGAGAACCGACATGATTCCCTGACTGTTCAATCGCGCGTATCGTTTGAAGGTGTTCTTTGGTGTCCTTTGATCGACCTGGCCGAACTCTCCCAATTCTCACTCCGTTAGGAGAAACGAACGAGGTTTATTCCTGCTGATCTGGTTTCCGAGCTTCTTCCTCCGTGCTGGACAACTGCATTTCCCGCCGGTTGGACTGTGTGATGAGGATCAGCTCGTACAAAACATTTTCCATCTTGCGAGTGTTGGTGATCGTTGCCTCCAACTTCTTGGTAAGCTTGCGCCCCACGATCTCTTGCAACTGGATTGCGTACTCCTTGACTGCCATCAGGCTGGATAGCACGAACTTCACCTTCTCCAGATCGCGTTTAGTGGCGCACGCCACTCCATACCTACCCAGCTCTCCAGTGAAATCCACAAGCCCGCCGAGGTAGTCTTTCTCTGTGATGTACACGTCCTTGAGCATGGTTTGGTAAGGCAGCAGTGCGCCATGGACTAGCCAGTGCTCAAAGATAGCTGCCTCTGCGAACTCCTCCAAGGCGTTGCTGTACATTCCACTGTGCAGATCCGAGCGGGACATTTCCGACGTTTCTGCGATTTTCTGACAGCAAGCCAATGCCTTCGCCAGAAGCTCACGCCCGTCTTTCATGCTGCCACGATGAAGCGCGAAAATGGCGTTTTTGCTGCACTTGAGTGGCTCCTGTGAGGCCGTCTTGACATAGTCGCGGTCCTGGTTCTGTTTGTCCATCTGCTCAGCCATGGCTGCAAACTCAGGGCCATCCACGAGGTATTCCTCGTCATTTGCCTCGTCTCCCTGGTGCGCTGCGGCGAGGTCTGCCTCCGCGTGAATCATGGAGAGCTCATACACCAAGTTTTCCAGCTTCCTCACGCGGTACTTGAGCGTATCGTACTTTACCCTGAGGATCCCGTTTTTGAAATTGAACTGCATAAAGCGCTTGATCAAGCAGTTCATCAGCTGCCTACAGAGCATCACAGACTGGATGTCCTTCCACATCGCCCTCCCAATCGCGTACTCTTCCAGGTCATCTGCGAAGCGAATGACGCCGAGCATGTACTCCGCCACAGACAGGGCATCGCCAAAGACCGGGTCCGCCTTCTTGAGAAGCGAGCCATTCTTCAGGAAGCAGCTCAGGCATTCCACGCCAACGTACGCCGAAATCGTGCTGGACGCAAACCCAGTCGACCTCATCCAATCCGGGGCAGGTGCCAACGCGGCGAGGAACTCCTTCATCAGCGTCCTGCACCTCTCCACGTCCGCGACGCCGCCGTCCAGCAGCTTTCTGATCGCGCCTTCCGCCGCAGTGCGCAGATCCCTGCACGGCTTTTGCCACTTGTCATTCAGCTCTGCCTCGGAAGACAGAAACTCCATCACCGTCTTCATGCCGCCCTCAAACTCCTCCGAGCTCCTGGACTGCAGGAACGGCCGTGGCGCGCTCGGCACAATCCTGCTCTCTGCAACTTTGCGCCGCTTCACCTCCGGCTCGCCTGCATGCTGCCCCGCATCTTCGCCCGACATTTCTCCTGACTTGGTTACCTGCTGACTTGGTTACTTGCTGACTTGGTGGCTTACTTATTCACTTACTTACGTGTGCTGCTGTCGCCAAAGTTCGCGTGGCCAGCGTCTCTGAAGACTCGCAATCAGCGACCAAATGGTCGATGGATGAATGAATGGATGAATGGATGAATGGATGTATATGTGTAAATATGGCTGGACGGACGGATGGATGGATGGATGGATGGATGGATGGATGAGGTGATCACTGGAGGGTTCCGTTCGCACCAAGATCCCGCTGTGACTGCCGGCGCTTAGCGTTGGCGCTAGTCTGGCGGCTACCACCTGTCTCCTCTGCGGCTGCTCCGACGGCTCTGGTCCTCGCTTCCGATGGGTTCCGGTCTCTCTCTCTCTCTCTCTCTCTCTCTTTCTTCTCTTTGCACTTTGGCTTTTCGTTGTTTTGGTTTGTTTGTTCGAAATCAGTTCTTTCTTTCATTGGTTCTCGTGCTCTACATGTGCTACAGTTTATTCTAATGGCTCATCGGTTCCTTTGCCGCGCTTCCTATAGGATCCGCTATGTGTCGTCTACCGTGTCTCTCTTAAATTAGGCGGTTTCCTACTGTTGCGGGTAGTCCGGATTATGCTATTGAATGTTTTAATGGAGTGCTAATAGACTAGTTGGTTTGGTAGTGTCTTGGTACCGGGGGAATGCTAGCGGTATACCTACCCAATACATTGGTGTTTGGGCTATGAGACCACTAGCGGCTGTAGGTGAAGGAAGAGAGGGGGAGAGAAAGAGTTGGTTCGATCGCGTTCTGAGAACGATCTGGGAACGTCCTGATTCGAGCGAGGACACTTCGAGAGAGAGAAATAAATATATATATATATATAGAGAGAGAGGGGGAAGTAGGAATAGATACATACTGTGAGTGTGTGTGTGTGTGTGTGTGTGTGTGAGTGAGAGAGAGAAAGAGAGAGAGATAGGAGGGTGTGCTAGCGCTTCTCTTGAGAGACTTAACCGTTCGGGCAACTATGGCGCGAAGCGGGCCGGGCGAGGCCTCGCGGACTTCGCTACAAAGGTCGCTGCTAGGCCTCGGCGTGGCAATGCTTTTTCCGTGGTAAGTTGATGAGTTGATTCTTTGATTCGTTAATGAGTAAATGAGTTGATTCATGTGTCTGGGCCCAGACGGCGTGGAGCCAATGGTACTCTGAGCGTGCAGAGATGTGCAGAGAGTTGTTGACTTGATCGAAAGACTCGTGTTTGATTGAATATTTCGAGCGTCGGTTCTAATGGCGCAGTTGGGTGTTCTTTTTTGGTCTGATGGCTTTGAATTAGGAATGGGTACATGAACATCGTGGGGTACTTGGACCTGGGCTTTCAAGAGACGCGGTTTGAGAAGGTTTATGCGAGCTCTTTCGCGGCTTGCTACTTGGGATCGGCGTTTCTGTTCTTGCTGATGCTGACCTTCGCTGGGGCCAGGATCTCGTTCATCTCGGGGCTACTCAAGATACGGTATTCCTGCTGGGTGACCTGCTTGGTTCTCGTAGGGGTGGCGCTGGGGACCTTCTTTGGGTTCCATGAACCGGTTTGGCTGTTCGCCACTTTTGCTATTGGGCTTGTTCTATTAGGTTGTGCGGCTGCGAGCTTGCAAGACGCCACTTTTAGATTCACGAGCTCATTGCCAGACGGGAGTGACGCGTGCACACAATCTGTGATGTCCGGTCAGGCGGTTGCAGGCGTGGTGTCCTCCCTTCTCGCACTCTTCACAGGGTCGTGGTTCTCGCCTCAAGACGCGAAGGAAGTTATTTGCGCTTACTTTGTCCTCGCCACGGCCGTTGTCGCCACTGCAAACGTTTACTTTGTGTCAGTATACTCTCTGGATTCCAAAAAGAATGAGTACCAAAGTGCTAGGGTGGAGGACCGTGAGCTCCTTCCAGACGATGCGACTAGCGACAGCTCGCAGGTAGAAATTGAACTGCAAGATGTGCCTCTGGACTCGCCACCAAGCGGCGAAGCCGCTCTGGAGCGGTCAACAGAATACTCCACAAACGACCGGGAGCCTTCGCGTCGGATGTTCGGCGCCGTGGTCTGGCTTTGTTTTACGCTCACCCTCTCGGTGTTTCCTGGTCTCACTGCCCTCGTAGAGCCCTCCTGGCTGTCCAAAGGCTTTTTCCAGTCACTGATGGTCTTAATGTACACCAGCGGGGATCTTATCGGGCGAGCAGGAGCCATGCTTCTCCCGTTGCGATCGCATAGGCCGATGATGCTGTACGCCGCTCTTAGGTTTGCATGGATTCCACTCTTTGCTTCTTGTAACATAAGCGACCCTCGGCTGCCCGTTTTATTCAACGCGGACTTGTGGCCTCTTCTCTTTTCATTGGCCCTTGGCGTGACGAATGGCCATTTGGCCACGCTAGCTATGATCCAAGGGTGCCGATTGTGGTCAACAACATTGATGAGCTTGTGCTTGAACGCTGGACTAGCCACCGGAGGCTTGCTCTCAAATGTTCTTGTTCCACTTGCCACAATCAAGAACTCGACATCACCTACGACGGTTCCTTGACGCATATTTATAGTGTTCTTACAAAATTACCATTGTGTTCTTTTCATTCAATTTAAATTTTTAAATACTCTTTCACAAAGACTGAACGTGTAGGCTCTCCTAGCTTGCCCCTCCTTTCGAGACCTGATGAAAGCGCGTTCTCACATGGGCTTTGCATTCATTCATTGTCGGACACCTTCGCGAATGAAAAAAAAAAAAAATAGGACAGATTTGAATGAAATTGCATCTAGAAGAGTGCAGAGCGCGCCAATACTATTCACTAATAGGCACTTTGCAAGTAATGTATCTAACAAGTTGTGCGTCAAGCCTCCCCGCTCCGGCTGAAAGAAGCATAAAAGGCCAGCATTTCCGGGGTGATCTGCTTTCGGGTCGACGACACCGCATGAGTAAAGTGCCGCATCTCGAGATGAGCAGTTTCCATATTCTCCTGGAGAGCAAACATAGCCGCTTCACGACAAAGGGCAGCAATCTCCGCTCCTGAAAAGCCATCCGTGGGGTCTGCTGCCAGCGAGCCGAGGTCCACATCGGGTCCAAGAGGCATCCCTTTACTGTGTATTTGCAATATCTCTCTTCTCGCGGGTTGGTCGGGCGGGGGCACATAAATCATACGATCCAGGCGGCCCGGGCGAATTAGGGCAGGATCGAGGATGTCTGGGCGATTAGTGGCGGCCACGACGATGACTCGCTTGCGATCCTCCAGACCGTCCATCTCAAGCAACAGTTGGCTCAGTACGCGGTCAGCAACTCCGGAACCGCCATCTCCGCCTTCCCCACTGGACCTGGCAGACGCGAGGGCATCTATCTCGTCGAAAAAGATTACCGTTGGTTCCGTCATTCTAGCCTTCTTAAAAAGCTCGTGGATAGCCCGCTCAGACTCCCCCACCCACTTGCTAAACAACTCAGGTCCCTTAATCGCGATAAAATTCATTTTGCCCTCTGTCGCAATAGCTTTTGCGAGCAACGTCTTGCTGCACCCTGGCGGACCGTAAAGCAGCACACCCTGCGGGGGGCGAATGCCCATCCGCTCGAATGCTTCCGGGTGCTGTAGCGGCCACTCCACAGCTTCTTTCAGTTGCTGCTTTATGAAGACCTGCCCACCGACGTCGTCCCAACGAACCGATGGCACCTCCACTGCGAGCTCTCGCAGAGCGCTGGGCCGCACAACCGCTCGCACCGCCACAAAGTCGTCCATGGTCGCCACTGCATTCACAGCACGAGCCGCGTCTCTGGAGCACCCCACTGACCCATCCGTGCGATCCTCCTCTTCTTTGAGTGCGCGGCGCATTGCCCGCCAGCCGGCCTCTCTGCAGAGTGCGAGGATGTCGGCGCCTACGAACCCGAAAAGATCGCGGCCGAGACGGGTCTGCTGCTCCTCGGACAGCCCGTGCGGTAAGCCCTGGAGGTGCACGCGCAAGATCTCGATGCGCTCCAGATCGCTAGGCACGGGGAATTCTACCTCTCGGTCAAAGCGCCCGGGGCGCCGCAGCGCCATGTCAATGGCGTGGACCCTATTGGTCGCGCCCAGAACGACGATGCGGCGAGGCCCTTTCTCGGTAGTACCATGTTTGTCAAAGTCCAAGGGCAGCGAATCGCGCTGCACAGCGTTCCCGCTATCCTCGTGTAGACGGTCCATTTCCTGCAACAGAGTGGCCACAATGCGGACGTGCGTATGGTCATTGTCAGAAGCGCCTCGCGAAGGCGCCAGGCTGTCCAGCTCGTCCAAAAAGATGATTGCCGGTTCGCTCTTCGCGGCCGTGCGGAACGTTTCGCGCAGCTTCTCCTCCGCGCGGCCTACCAGAGCGCTCACGACCTCCGCTCCATTGATTACCAGCACTGTCGCCCCGAACGCCTTGCCGAGCGCCCGCACAGTTGCCGTTTTGCCAGTTCCTGGAGGGCCGTGCAGTAACACACCTCGCGCCACAGTTCTGCGGGGCCGGTTTCCGCCCAGCTCCGGGTGCAATGCCGGTGCCAGGACCTGCTCAAGGACGCCTAATTGCTTGTGCAGTCCACCCACCATCTTGCCAATCACGGCACGTGAGGCCATCTCGTTGCTCGCGCTATTCCTACTTTCCGTGCACTTGCCATTTTCCACGTTCTGGGTTCTCGGGCGATCGGGATCCAGGCTTGCGTTGTCAGTATCGGAGTCGGGCAGTGCATTATTTAGATCCCGCATGTCAAACGCGTCCGAAGCACTTTCTGCGACGGTTCCGGCAGAAGCTGTGCACACTGCTTCGTTATTGGTGGAATTCTCGACAGCATGGGGTTTCGCAGAATCTGCGGAATCCGTTGCGTTGGGCAAGGCGCTGATGTCGAGGCGAATGTCATGCGCCGGAAAGCCAGCATTCCCCATTCCCGATGTGTCGACGTGCGTCACATGCGCGATGCAATAATACCCATTCAACAAGAGCCCCAAATCCGTTCCCGCCGCGAGAATCTCCTGCGCGCGAATCATTGCCGACACGTACTTCACCCCACGTTCCGACCGCAGCGCAGCCTTTACAGCCGCGCGGCTCCACACATCGAACCCCTCAATGCGCGCCGTTGCGCTCGAGCACTTTGGCAGCGCCGGTTCCCGGTTCTCGTCCCGGTTCTCCGCGTCGGGTCCTGGCGCGAAGGGCGCCACGCTGACGCCGCTTGCGTCAGCATCCAGCTGCGCGAGCAGCGATTTGCTCAGCTGGACCTGGTCTGGCGCGAGCGATTCGAGCGCCCACGCGGACGCGATCATACGCAGTTTGCCTTTGTGCTGCACCGTCACAGTCACCGTCACCAAGGCCCCCTGCGAGACGCGAATCGCGCGCATGGCGGACGGCGCGAGCATCGCGCGGTTGCGGAACGCTCTCTCGCGCTTAGTGGCCGCTGCGGCTGGCACTAGCCGCAGCGCTAGCGCGCCGCGCTCAACGCGCCCAGCCGACCCGTCCGCCGCCTTGCCATCCTCCGCGGAAATGCGTTCCGCGGAGAGCAGGTCCCGCGCGAGGGACGACGGGGACGACGGGGACGCCGGGGGCGAGCCTGCCTCTGCGGAACGCAATTCGCGCCGCGCCTTCTTACGCTGCTGCTTACGCTTCTCTGCTGGGGAACTCATTGCCCCGCGAGCGAGGACCGCGAGGTTGTCCCTTTGGCGAACTTTTGTCCGTCTCTTCTGTCTCAAGATTTAACCTAGCTAGTGTGATTTATAGTAGTCTGCTATCTAAAGTAGGACCGCAAAAGGCGAGCTTTATGCTGGTGTTTTTCTCTCGGCATTCGTTCACAGCACATGGGCATCGTTTGTTTTTTGCTGTTGGGCATATACAACAAACAAATACACACACCACCACTACACATGCATTCTATTGATTCATTGGGCATGCATGGATGGAATTCTCTTTCACAGTCAATCACGGATGGAGATTTGCCCCCAATCCCTGGATGGACTCCGATGTCTCTGATTGTCTGAGTGACCTTCATGATGAAATTTTGTAGCGGCGCCGAACCTTCAACTCAAAGCTAAAACGAATTGAATTATTTATTTAGGATACGTCGTGGAAAGCAAGAAAACACCATCAAGCGCCTAGTCCTTGGTTCGCATCAAGTTGGGGTAAAAAGCGACTGTGAGGCTGGGGAAGAAATTGCGCGGTGCTGGAAGAACGGACAAGATTACAGAGAACACATTTGTTGAGGAGGTCTTGAAAACAATCTCTGGGATGCCCTCGGTGGACAAGGGCATGCATAAATTTCTCATTGATGAAGCTGAAAAAATGCTGCGATTCGGGCAAGCACCGCGGTTGTCTCCATGTGGCCGGAAAATAGGTCGCTCATGTGTGCACCGGTTTTCATCTTCAGAGTGATGACTTGATCGTCAAATGCAGTCGAGTCGTAGTGTTGCGCTAGAGACGCATTCTGGGGGATCATTTCGTCCTCCGGATGGTAGGTGATTGTTTTCCGGCCTGCTTGCAATGATTTCCAAGCAGAACCAAGCTGCATCTTCCAGCCGATGAAGCCAACAAGAACTAATGCGACGCGATTCAAGTATCCGGCGGACCCCACAATGAAACCCAAGATGATCGAAAGCGTCGTGTAGCTAATCAAGGGTGAAGAGATGGAGAAGAGATAGGTGAGCAATGCAAAAACTGGCAGCACGCGCAGACCGCGAAGAGCGGTCAATGTCGCTGTTTTTGAGATCCCCTTTCTCATTCTCTCAATCTGCTTCCCGGCTGGCCACGGCTTGCCAAAGTTGTCTTCGAACACGGCATTGACGACCAGGGCGGACACTACACCGGCGATCGCAGACAAGCCCGCGACAGGCTCGGGAGAAATGCCCACAAGATACAACACGCTCCACACAAAGAGTGAAAGGTTGGCAAAAATAATTGCGCCTATCGGCCCCATGTTGAACGCGCCTCCAAGCTTGTCCTTTACCACGATTTCGAGGTCAGAAAACGTACGGTCCGCAATGATGAATGGGTGCGGCTGGTCTAGCTCCGAGTCTTTTACAAGCGCAGCGCACGCCAGCACTGCTGCAGCCCCGCCTATGGAGTGGCCGTGAATGAGCACGTCCGAGCGTTGCACGCCGCGGTGCTCAACAAGCCACTTGATGGCCGCACACGCATCTTGAACCAAATCATCGCCGCTGAGAACGCTGCCCGAGCTGTGTCCGACGCCCCGGTAATTGAACGCCAGCATGTTGCACTGCCACCCCTTGGCATCCAGCACCTTTTGCAACTCCTTCAGCGACGCCAGCTTCTCTTCGTAACACACCCCGTTCGCATTCATGTGCACGAGATACTTGGACCTAGACTTCGACGCGGCCTGAGCCTGATGGGGGTGGATCAGCTCCACTCCATCCAACACTCCCAAAATCGTTTCGCTCCCTGCGCCTTGCGCTTCCTCTGCACCTGCGCTCGCATTTCCCTTCGCCTTCGCCCTTGCCCCCGGCCGCACTTTGTTCCACAAATTATTCAAAACCCCTGCTGCTGCTGCCGAGCTCCTGACTTCAATCTTGACTCGCTTCGCGTTCTTGTGGCTCTTGAGAAACTCCGTGCGCTCGGCTTCCAGCTCCTCTTGTCTCATCAAGTACACCACGCTGGATGGCAGAAACAACGTGCTCAGAATTCGCGACCATGCCAACCACGACCCGCCCACCACAGCGCCCACCGCCAGCACTCTCTCCAGCATCTTATCCTGCCTCTCTTCACAACCCGCCGCCAATATACGTGTGTATGTCTTTATGTATGTATGTATGTATGTGTAGATACGCGCAGGTATTGATGCACGCCGTATGTGTGTGTGTGTGTGTTTCCGCGCGTACGTGTACGTACTACACTACGTACGTGGTACGAACGCGTACGGGTAGCTTGTCTTTTATTTGATTTTGTGAAGGAGAGGCGCGAATGTTTGTCTGTCTGCGAAGTAGCGTGAGGAGAACCTGAGGAGCAGCGGGGAACAGAATAGAACGCGGGTGTGGAACTATACGAGGCTGGTTGACTAGGAATTGACGGTGAGTGAACCAACTCGCACAACTCGCCATCTGAAATCTGAAATCTGAAAGTCATTCGACAGGATGAAAATTGGATAATGAAGGCATTTTATTTTATACGAAAGTGAGGATGGGCAACGTCAACGGACGAGATGGCATGGCTCTTGAGACGTTTCCAACGCTGAGCTCTGTCTTGTGTTCTGATTCTGAAATTCAATGAACATGAACAGTGAAGTACTATTACAGTAATCAGAATTATCTGACGTCTAGGCACCATGCAGTTTGGACATCGACCTCCTAGGAGCCGTGCAGGTTCAAATTGCAAACGTGGCTCGGATGGAGCTCAGCATCTGGTATTTTAAAACACGAAAGGCCGCAAACATCCAGCCGCCTTCTCCTTGCAAGCACGCACTTCCGGCCATGGGGTCGTCTTGATATATTGAAGGAAACAAAAAAGTTGTTCCTTAGTTTCCAATCATTGCATCCATTTTGAGCGCTAAACTCTAAACTCTCGCTGCGTTAATTTACAGTTAATAATGGGACGGCATCCTGGGATGGTGCTGGGCGCTCTGGGAGGACCTCAAGCTGAACTCTGCTGCTATCTCACCATCTCATCGTATTGGATGGAAAATGAAATTGGCCCTCTTTTGACAGGAGGACCAGAAGTGATGGAACTCATTACACGAGAAATATTGACAGCCTTGGTTGAATGTCTCTATTTTGATGTGTCGTTGCGCCGCTCTTCGTGTCTTGTGGCTTTAGAGCTTGTGGAATGCGATTTGCAAGATACGATTTACAGGGCGGGTCTGAAACTTCAGATCGAGAACAAGCCTTCGATCATTGTGCTTGAAAAGACCCTCGCAGATCAAGACTTCCAGAATGCCGTCCTCGAGCTGGCGAAGGAGACTTTTGCATCAAGCTTGGTTGAGACCGCCGAGTTTGCGAAGCAAAGAGAGGCACTTTTGGCAAAGCTTGATGAAGCTTGCGCAGCAAAGGATGCACTAGCAGACATCCATGACTCAAGCTATCCATCAGTAGAGAGCCGGAAGAGCGATCTCGAGACTCTCGCTGCGTTAAAGGCTTTTGACGATGCAATACCCTATCGCGCTGGTGGTCCTACGGCAGGGTACCCTGGCCTCTCTCCAAGTGATGAAAAAGTGAGTCTCTTGGCGCCAACGATCAACACAGCTTTGTGGAATGACTCGTTCTTGTGATCATCAACTTTGCGATTTTAGAAAAGCTTGAACGTTTCTCCCTGAAATGGACTTCTTAGACCATAGTGTAGGTTCATTAAAGTAAGGAGCCCTGGTAGCCATTGCTCTTCTCTTTGCCTTTTGAGAGACATCTGCGATCACATGAGGATTTCTTCGCAGACCAATGTCCTGACGATGGAACAGCCTACACAAACGTCGTTTCAGGAAAAAGATGTGAATTTCAACGCATCGAAGATCACGCTTTGCTTCGTTGCCTGTTTTTCGTCAATGGCAGCGGTTTGCGGGCAAGATATAGAGCCCATATCAACGAAGCAACCTACCACGTGCGGGCTATGTGTGCAATGTCGAGACAAAGCCAGCGTACGAAGCGTCAACGAGCTGAGAGAAGACGAGATTCACTCGTGCTACGGAAGCAAGTGTACTGGTCTCAAAGACTCAAAAGACGCACCCAGAGCTCAACCATCCCACTCCCAATTTGGAATTTTCGGTACTTTATTGAGAACGAAAGTTGTGGGGAGCACGTCATGGTCTTTCCGCTTGCAAAAGAGAAGAGCAGCAAAGATCGCGGAGATGACGACGATCCAAGCCAGACTTCCGATAGCTCTAAGGAGGGGTTGATATCGGTTGAGAAGGAACACCTGGAACTGATGAACGCACCCGAGCTCATAATCGAACACCATGCAATTGCTTCCCGGGAGATGATATGGGCAACCGGGATAGTACACGACCCCGTTGTCTCTTTCGATGACCACGTCGCAGTTAAATGTGGCGTTAAACCAATACGGCTCTGCGCCACAGCCTTCGGAAGTGCACGAGTATGGAGGGTTGAAGCCACAGCACGCGCCATCAGTTTGGACCGTCTCAAGGAGTTTGACCATGTGCTGGTCCGTTTGAGAAGATTCCACAATGGTTGCCCACAAAGCCCGAAGCTTAATTCGTGGCTCATCATACAGAATGTCCGCGCAAGACTCGTTGTATCCTTCCGCCGCACAAGCTAGCTGCTCTTCGGCCGGGACGACATCCCAATTTGTGGCCGCGGCTGAGCTCACGAAGATTTGCACCAAGGTTGAAAACAAAAGCGACGTCACGTAGATCAAGAGGCACCATTTGTTGTGTGACCTGCCTCCGTATTTCCCGCACATGCACGCAAACATGCAATACGCGCTCAACAACGCAATCATCCCCGCGCTGTTCCCCGGGCCCGGCCCAATGCCGTCTCGAACCAGCGTGTCGCCTGCCACCACTGCGGCAATCACCATAATCACGAACGATGTCACCCCTTGCGCCACTGCCATCATTCGCAAGATGGCCTCCAGGTTCTCCTTCTTGCACAGCACCATCCTTCACGATCCTCTCCCCTCATCCGACGCCTCCGCTCTCTTTCTCTTTCTCTTTCTCTGTCTTTCTGTCTCTCTGTGTCTCCCTCTTCTTCACTTTTCCTCTCTTTCACTCCTTATAACGCTCACTCCAACAGCACGTTCTCGAGACTAAATTATTGTTCTATCACTCTGCAAATTCCAAGTCTCTGACCAAATCACTGCTCATTTTGGTGCTGACATGACTAGCTCGAGGCATAGCGCCACTATTCTATCCGTTGGGCTACTACTGAGCCTCAGTCGGATTAGTATAGCTATTCTAATAGTACGGTTACTAGTACTTGAACTAAGCTTGCGTTTTGGTTTCTTATTAGTGGGTTACGAGTAGGACCATTAGGAATGGTCTAATGCCCTCTTCTGGGGCATTATAATATTCGTTAATAAAGTCGCTACAGCTGCCATTTGCATACGCTAATGAATAGATAGATGCACTACTACCCCCCACAATCTTTTTCTCCTTGTGTGTGTACGTACGTACCGGTACTCGCGTCTCTATTCCATTGGACAAATACGTCTCATTTCCTCTCCGAAAAAGTGAACGTGCTGTAACTTACAGGAAGCGGGATCGAAGAAACTGGATTGTCTTATTGACACTAACCTAGTGGAGCAAAAGACTTGACCTGTTTTCGGAGCAGAATTCGAAGCAGAATCCCATGATCTTGGCGAGAAAACTTGCCTGAGCGGCAAGCTTCTAATGAAAGAATATTCTATAAAAGGCATAACAAGTTCCAGGTAGACTTGTATTGAAACCTGCGCTCATTTCGTACGAGTGTTTGCGATGCTTTCCCGTTCAAAGCATTGATTCTTACCCATCAAAGTGTGCATGTGTGTCGTTCAGGTGGGTTCCAATCGGCTCGTTGCTGGGTCTTGGGTTCCAGTGATTGCTTCCTTGTTCTCGAACGCTCCTTGTGTTCGCTCACGAACTTGCGGGTGTGGAGGGTGTGGCCACGAGTTGACCAACACTACTTCATTACCAACGACTAGCACTCCTCTCTCACTGTGAGTACACGAGCACATACATACTGACTGTGGGTACACGTACGTACGTACACGTACGTGGAAGCGAACGTTAGTGAGAAACGGTATATCCTACCACAGTGCGGTGGTGATTACATTCGCACAAATACGCAAAAGTTGTTGCCAACGAAGCGAAGAGTGTGTATTTGGGTGCGCGAAAAGCTCTCGGAGAAACTTGAAAAGGCGCACAGCGAATACAGTGAATACAGCGAATACAGCGCATATAGCCACGGAAAGAAGCCCAGCCGCCGGCCACGTCCGCATTGACATTGGACTCTGGAGAACGTCGTGGAGATAGGGGACAGAAATGGAGCTGGTTCAAGACAGGCAAGCGGGGCAAAATCTGGGTCTCGGGACGAATAACGCGCTGTCGGAGAGCGGGGCTGTGCGGTTCTATGTGATCTTGAACAATGTCGCGAAGAAGCAGAATGTCGGCACTCTACTCCGATCTGCTTGCGCGTTTGGAGTGCGTGAGGTGCTGGTAGCAGGAAGTGCGAAGAATACACAGTTTTTCGGGTCCCAAGGCACTCACAAACACGTACCTGTGACCTACTTTGAGAATCTCGCGGCCGCGGTGCAATATGCTAAGGACCAGGGCTGTGACATTTGCGGGCTTGAGATCAAGGACCAGGCGAAGAGCCTTTTGGAGAAGCCTTTCGCACCGGGCAAGTCTGTGGCGTTCATGCTTGGGAACGAAGGTCACGGCATGAGCGACAAGCAATGCTCGTTTTGTGACTACTTCGTGTACATCCCGCACTATGGCGACGGTACCGCATCGCTGAATGTTGCAGTTGCTGCGAGCATCGCCTTTCAACACTTTGCGGCGTGGGCACAATATCCAGAGCATCGCCGAGAGGACGAGAAGTTTGTGGTAAAAGACGTCCCTGTGCAGAGCGGACCAACGAGCGCAATGGACTTTCGGCTACAAGACGAACGTAGGCAAAAGCGCGAGACAGTGGACGCTCAATTTGACGATTTCCAGGGCGGAGCCCTCTTTGCGGCAGATGACGAATAAAAGAGCGCAATCAAGCGAGCATTTGAAACCTTGCAACATTACTATAAATGATGGAGACTCGAGAGCAGTATGCTCAACGCCGCCTGCTCACTTTGGAAAACCTTGGGCGCTTGTGCCCACGCAAAGGCTGAGGATTTGCTTGTCTAGTCTGGCGCTTGGGAGAGTTTATGAATGAAGTGCTCTGGTGTGATATGTTTTAATGCATGGCCCTCTCGAGAGAAACGTGACGGTCTGATTGACAGTCTGCTGCAGTGACCAATGTCGCTCAAAAAGCGCCTGCGGAGGGAGTTGGACAGAATTTCGAGCGATGCGACACTGTGTTGAAACTTTCTGTGTATATATGAGATCAAGACTGCAGCTTGCCCTGGCAATGACGTTCATTTATACTGCTGCAGTGTATTTAAAAAATCAAAAGTAACTAAAAAAGGGCAAAGGACAACTACATCACCGTCGAGTGACCGATTTGTTTGATTAACAGTAAATTTACGGCTTGTACTTGGAATCAATAGAACGCAGACAAGAACGAGGGAAGAGGGAGAGGGGAAGAAACAAAACTGTATAGTCAACTTGGATCGAGTCGCAGCTCCCACTGCAATGGGGCCGAGTGAAATTTGGCAAATGGCGCTGATTTGCCAATTATCCCAATGCTTGCAAATTCCCTTTTGAAGAAAATCTTGTCAGTTGACTTTTGATTGGAGGCACGCAATGAAAGACAAAACAAGGGAAGAAGAAATCCATCAGAGTGAAACGCCTCTGCGGGACAATCGAGTTCACTCAAAGATGAGATTTCTCGCAAGCACCTCAGCCGCCGACTCGAGGTGTCTCAAGCTCCATGTTCCCAGCTGTGGAGGCATCCTTGGGAAGCAGAGTATTGAGCGTCAACTTGGGCAGAGTAGGGGCTTCAGGAGGCTCCTCAGAATCTACCATTGCGTCGCCGTCGTGTTTCAGATGCCCGCTGTGGGCGCTTGTATCGTATATGGTAGTGTCTGCCTCTATGTGCCCGCTCATTGGGGCGCCGTGGTGCACATTTTGATGGCTTTGCTGGTGACCAGCGTTACTTGAAATATTCACAGAGTGGGTAGGAACCTCGTCCGCAAAGCGGACTGATGTGCGCTGGCGTTCATCTGAACCAGAACCCTGGTCGTTAACGTGCTGGAGAGCTTGCTGCATTTCGTTTTGCTGCTGCGACAGCAACTGCTGTTGCTGCTGGTGAAACAGAACCTGCAGTTGGTGGAGATGCTCCTGAAATTGTCTCTGCATCTGCGCAAAGTGCTGCTGGTCGACCTGCTGGCCAAGCTGTACCAGCTGCTGCTGTTGCTGCTGCTGCTGCTGTAATACAAGTTGGTGCTGCTGCTGTTGCTGCTGCTTCAGGTGTTGCTGCTGCTGGTAGTGGATAACTTGCAGCTTCTGCTTTGTTTCAGCGACTCGCTGCTCGTGTAGCATCCGCCTCTGCTCGGCAAGATCTTGCTCGGTGATTTGCTGCGTCCCAAGTGCAGCGTGATGGGACTCCGGCGCGTTGTTGCCTTGGCTTGCAAGCGGGTTCATACCCTTCAGCTTCCCAAATATAGGATTGCGAGACTTGCGCTTGTCGTTGTAGTCTGTCAGCGACTTGTTAATGTTTGGCGTGATGGGGGTTGCTGGTACAGAGCCAGAGGAGCGGATCCACGGATGAGACAAGAGCTCGTCAGTATCCAACCTCTTCTCAGGGTCTACTACGACTAGTTTGCGGATGAGGTCTTTTGCACCTGAGGAGATGTGGTCCCATGCCGGGTCGTTGAAATCGAACTTGCCGCTGCAGATGTTACTCCACAGCTGAGCATCGCTTGCATCTCCGTCTGCGTCAAAGGGATGGTAAGCGCCGAGAATCACAAAGAGGATCACGCCCACGCTCCACAGGTCAACTTTAGCAGTGTAGCAAGCAGGCCCGCCTTCCTCCATCATGGTGGTTTTCACCTCTGGCGCGCAGTACGCCCAGGTTCCGCACACAGTCTTCATTGTCGCGTTCTCAGTATTGTCGACGATGTTGGCGAGACCGAAATCCGCAATTTTTAGCTCGCTATTTTCGCCCTTGTGTGTGAGGATCAGGTTTTCAGGCTTCAAATCGCGGTGGACAATTCCGGCACGATGAAGATACTTTAGCGCTTGGCCGATCTTTCTAATGTGATGGCTTGCTTCCCGCTCGCTGTACGGGCCTTTCTCCACCATCCTATCGAAGAGCTCTCCGCCGAGAAGGAGCTCCAGCACCAGGATGAGCTCGGTGTCAGTGATGAAGATGTCGTACAGGGTGACGATGTTCGGGTGCCTGCCGACCTTCCGCAAGACCTCCACTTCTCTCTTCAGCGCCTCCACGCGCGACTTTGAGATTTGAATCCTCTTGATGGCCACCTGCAGCCCAGTGCGTTTGTCCACGCCCAAGTTCACCACCGCATAGTGCCCTTTCCCCAGCACCGTGTTGTAGTCCACCTCATAAAAGTCGCTGATTGGCCCTTTGTTCAGCAGAATCTCCACATTCTGCTCCGTGTTGTCGCTCGACTTGGGCCTACTCTTCTTCGCGCTCGCCTCTTTTGGCCCTTTCTTTCCCATACCCAGCTTGCCCTTGCTGTTGCCCATTTTCGATCGCTCTAAGTACGCCCGGATATCCTCCTTCTATATCTCCGTCCTAATCTTTTTTTTCTCTCTCTTTGCGAGTATGAGTATGGGCGTATGTGCGTATGTGCGTGTCTCCGGTAGCTGCGCCGACGATTTCCGCGCGAGATTTCCGCCCTCTTTCGCCTCCGAGTCTCCGAGTCTGCCTGTTTCCAGGTCTAGATTTCTGCCCGCGCTTCTTCCCTGCCTGCTCTTCGCGGCGGGAGGTCCTGCCTCTGCTGTCTCCGGGCGTGGCGTGCTGCGGGGGCCTGCGAGGACCTGCTGTGGGCAAGTGCGCGGACCTGGGGGTGCGCGGTGGGTCCGGTGCGTATGCCGGTTCGTGCGCGAGTGAGGACTGCTTGGGGTTGGGAGAGTGAGGGATTGTGAGGGAGTGGAAGGAGGAGCAAGCCCTCTCTCGCGGAGTTTCACTGCGTTTTGGCCAGGTGGCGTTTCTCCGAGAGAGGAGCGGGAAAGTGTGCCTGTGTGTCGGGTGAGAGGGAGAGAGCCGACGGAAACGATGGTTCTTGCCTTTCTGACCCTCACAAAGACTGGCCAGCCCTCACAAGTGCTCCAAAACCACCTTCCGTCCTCACACGGACTCGTGTAATGTGGTCAGGAGATACTCATAGCGCTCGATTGTTTTCGAGGGAGGGTACTACAGTACTGTATGCGTAGTTTGGCCGGCACGGTCCGGACTGTTTCACTACTACTGTATCGACTAATCTGTCCTATGGAGAAATGATTTGCCGGGATTATTCACAGTAAGGTCACCTCCTTCTAAAGAGATTCATAGCGCTCGATAATCAACCCGGCCTGGAAAGGAGGAGGAAGGAAGTGCTAATCGCTAATACCCTATACCCTAGGACTGTTATAGAGTGGGTCTTGTGCCCTTATCCTTCGGATAGGCTTTAGGGTAGCATTCCGCTAATTAGCTATCCAGGATAAGAATGAGAGGGCAAGTGCTGAGAATTGCGGGGGAAGAGGAAGGAGGGCCTGTTTGGGGAAGTGAGGAGGATCAAAAGTCTTGTATTCAAACCTGCCGCAGAAAACGGGAAATTCTATTCTGGAGAGATGATGTGGCATTACCGAACTCCGCGCGCTGCCTGCCTTGATGTGTGCTGAAGAGCTGGCCGTCACTCGGGAACGAACTTTTATTTTATTTAAAGTTACATTTCGAGGGAGACCGCAATTAAAAATAACAACTCGACACATAATTGATTCAACTCTGCATTGACCTACCGTTTAAAAAAACAAGTTCACGACAAGAAATAGGAGAAATTGCAATTATAATCATGTCTTTCATGATCATCTTCATCTTCATCTTCATGTTCAGAGCATATTCGTGAGTGAACAAACAGTGGGGAACATGTCAACTTCCACAACTCACTACTATCACTTTTGAACCGAGATCTCGTTTTCCTCTCATGACGAGACCGTGCACTGGGAGAGCGCTTCTGAACTGTGGACTGAGGACAGTGAACAGAGTTCTACTACCAAGGACCGAGGACCGAGGACGCTGGCCCTGCGTGCTGTCCGCTGTCAACGCGTCTCGCCCAAACTGAAAACTGAAAACTGAAAACTGAAAACTGAAAACTGAAAACTGAAAACTGAAAACTGAAAACTGAAAACTGAAAACTGAAAACTGAAAACTGAAAGCTGAAAGCTGAAAATTGGAAACTGAACTCTAAACTTTAAACTCTGAACTCGTGAGCCGCGCTGAATATGCATGTGTAGAATTTAGAACTTAGACCTTCAAAATTAGGAAGTCGATCGAGATGTCTCAAAATACCTCGACCGATATCGGGCCTTGGACTGAGCCAGCTCTGGTCAAGTGCATTGCAAAGGTTGCGTTTGACAGCGTCTCGCTTGGGTTCTGTTCGCGCTCGTAGGAGCGAGGACCAAGTTGGCCATCGGTGCTGCTGGATTGTTGGGGACTTGCTCCCGCGAGAGGGTCTCAAGATTCCGATATGATCTCAAGAGCTGTGCTTCTCTTTCTCGCACTCGAGGCTTGGAGTGCTTCTTTTCCAGGGATGCCATCGAAAGCTGCTTGAAGAGACGAAAGGCTTGAAAGACTTGCCATGACCTTCAATATTCTTCTGATTTCAGCCGTTCGCGGGAGACGCTCGTTGAACCTGGAGGCTTAATCACTTTAAACTTCGCTTCCCTTTCGGCCGCTCACATGTTTACTTCTTAGAAAACACTTTTTCGCCGTCTATATTCAATGAACTCTGAGTTTATTGAATGAAATTATCTGGCTCCTCGCACGCTCCGTTCCCACCACCGGTTCTCCGCATAGGCCTACCCAATGATAACCTTAGCTTCCTTGGCCTTTACTTTGCCCGCTTGGTTCCAGCGCTTATTCTTTCGCATAGATGCTTTGCCGAAATAGTGCCGTTGAGCTACTAGGCCTCTTGGTAGAAACCATAAGAACGTCGTACTTGCCTTGGTTCGAACAGAACAGAAAGTTCGCAGCAAATTGTTCACAGTCAATCAATGTTCTCACAGTCAATGAACATGTTTATTGTTGTTGAGAATGATGAGTGAATTGACATGAATAATGTAAATGTCAGATTGACGGAGGAATTATGATGGGCAGAAGGAGACGTGAACGACATGGATGGAATTTGGCACAAGGACTCTGCAAATAAGACGATCATGGCCAGCGGAAAAGGGAATAATGAATTCGTTCGCAGCGACTTGCTCATCCACTTCACCGTCAATCAATCCACGGAGGTAAGTGACTGATTTGGCTGGATAACATCGTCGCAAGGAGCAAAAGGGAAGAGGCTTGCGACTGGATCGGAGGCATCCCCGCCAAATTCGGTCGGGCACTAAAGAGCTTAGCTTGCGGCTTGCACGGCAGGGCTGGAGGCGTTCCATTAGGCTCGCGGGCTTCGGATGGCCAGGTGGTCCACGGCCGGAAGAGTGTGTCGATTGTCGCAAGGCACTTGTTCGTGTGGAGAGTGCAGACTTACGGACTTGAGGCGTTCGACTCAGAAGAATGCGGCTCCCCGAGGATGTCCAGGCAGGCGACTCTGTTCGTAAGTTGTAAATTGAACCCCCGACCGAGAGTTTGCAAGAAGGCTTTGGCGGAGCTAACAAAAGCATTCGCCAACTTGACTGTCAATCATTGCTTGTCGGCAGCTTCTGTTGTTCTTGCAGCGAGACGCGGCGAAATCTCGCAAGTTTTTCACAGCGAATCACGCGCTCCAAAAGAAAAGAAGGGCAAACGGAAAGAGCATGTGCCATACCTCGATCGGCTATCCCTGAAACCAAACATTGCAGAAATTTCGAATGAAAGCTGGAAGAAGCTTCTTATTCAACCTATTGTTATCCCGGACTTGTCACACACGGGAATCCGCACAGCCTTCGATCCAGAAGAGGATGAGCGCCTTGTAGCGCCGGATGGCAAGTCTACTAATAAGCTGAAAGCCCTCATTCAAACTAATGTTGCCGAAGAAAGGGAAATGAAAGAGTCACTCGTTGAGGCAAGGGCGAATCTGAGCCCGCTGTCTGCTAAAGCAGAGAAGAAGAAGATAAGCAACAATCATGAAGTTTTCCACGGCGGGCGCACAAGGCCAGACAGCTTTCAATCGATCGTATCCGGGGATGCAGATGAGGTCCCCTTTCCTGTCGACTCAACGACTTCGCTCGATTTGTTAAATGCGACAGCAGTAGGACGGACTTCATTGAAGTCGTCTGCTGAAAGGAAAAGAGAACCGAAAAGCTCAGCATCGTCTGTCGACAAGACGCAAAAGAAGAAAAAGAAAAAGAAGAAAAAGAAGAACTCAGAGCCGCAACCTGGGAACTCCAAAAGCCAGCAAGTCTTTTCGCACAGCAACTTCAAGATGTTTGAGTCCATGCTCGACTCCATGTACGGGAAATGACATCTTGACTTTCCAACACACTCAAATTGTATCACTCGGATTGGCTGGTTCTCGCGGCATATCCCCGAATAGAAATTGAGACTTATTTCACGTGCACAATATAAATATTTTGGTCTGTTAGCGTTCATGAAATAGCGGAAATAGCGCGGAGTGGCTATCTTCGTCCTGAACTGCGCTCTCCGTCCCATCAATTAGAATGACGGGCCCTTGTTCTTTGCGAAGGTGGTCTGGAGCAAGCCCCCACAATCCGTGCTGGCGCAAGCATGAGATCTTCACCACCACCACCACCCTTTCCGGTAATAGAGCACTTTGCTGCTTCGAAAACTTCGAATTCATCACCACCATCAGCACTAGCACCCATGCGCAACTCCAGAAGTACATCTCTCGCAGAATACACTGCCGCGACTTTCTCCTCCAGCTCCTGCCTCGCTTGAGCAACAGACTCAATTTCCTCAAGGTCGGAGCAATGTTTGGCAGCCTCGAGAATTTCCTTTTGAAATCGATTGGATGGTACGGACAGCGAGTAGCATCGCGACTCTGTTGTTATTAATGTTAAAAAAAAAGACATCGTGCTTGATGGAATAATATCTTTACATCTTCGAGAGCAGTGTAGCGCTCCGGCGAATTTGGGCCTCAGCGTCAGCCACTACGCGGCTTACCAATTCATTACAGGACGGAATATCCTCCACCAGCCCAACAGACATTCCGCAGCTCCACATAGCGTCATTCCAGTCTCCAGACTCTCTAAATACCTTTTTCGACCTTGCGCCGGACGCGAGGTGTGCTACTTTCCGGAAATCGCCATTGGCGCTCTTCTCGAGCTCGAGAATCTCCCGCGACACGGCGTTTTTGATTACCCTGGTGGAGTTATTGAACGTTCTGAGAACCAGAGTTGTGCTGAACTCGTCTGTTTTGGGATCAGCCAGGTGAGCCTTCACGTTCGGGTGCACGGGGCACTCCTTTGTCGCGATGAACCGGGTTCCCATAGTGATGCCTTGTGCCCCCATGGTAAGTGCCGCAGCCAGCTGTCGGCCTGTACCGGAAGCTCCAGAGACAATTAGTGGTGTAGTGAGCTTCTCAAGAGCCTTGGCAAGAAGCACCCAAGTGCCGACATCGTCCTCGGACGACCTCCCTGCGATCGAGCTCTCAAACCCAGCAATCTCGATAAAATCAACGCCATCTGCCTGCGCCTTGAGTGCATGTTTAATAGTCGCAGATTTGTGGATCACAGTGATGCCAGCTTCACGCAGCTGTCCCATGTACTTTCGAGGGCTGCCACCGCTGATCTCAATAGCGGCAACCTTCTCCTCGCAGATGACCTTGACGTACGCGTCATAGTCGGCAGGGATGAGCATCGGCAAAATCGTGCAGTTCACTCCAAAAGGCTTGTCCGTCATCGTCCTGCACTTTCGGATCTCCTTGCGCAGGTCTTCTGGCGTCGGCTGCGTCAGCGCCGTAATCATTCCAAGTGCCCCTGCGTTGGATACCGCCGCTGCCAGCTCTGCAAACCCCACATTGTGCATGCCACCGCACACGATCGGGTGCTGGATGCCCAGCTTCTTGGTCAACTCCGTCACGATCGCCATCTTCCTCCTGATCGAGCGCTCGTAATTTGGATATAGATATATATCTCCCTTTCTCTCCAACTCAACTCAACTCAACGCAACGCAACGCAACGCAACGCAACGCAATGATTGTGGTTATGCCCTGCACGTCCGAGTTGAACGCGGTCTCTCCCCTGCGCTGGCTAGCGACAGCTACGTTAAAGTATAGGCCTCGCGCTGGACACGCTCTCCACAATCTCCACAATCTTCGTGCTGCATAGGGGTTCATAGAAGGATAATAGAGCCTCGGTCCGACTTTGTGCGCAGCTATTGACCGATAGCGAGTTGCTGTAGGAGTTGTAGGGAGAGTTTAAGTCGACTCATCAATGGAAGAGCGGAGTGAGCCTAGAGGAAAGGTGTAAGTGATTAAGACGCGGTACTGCAATCAGTAGCCGCGCGATACGTGTGATGTGAGGTGATGTGAGGTGGTGACTAACACCAGGGATTGGATTTATTTGACTGTGTGATGAAGAATGAAACTCCCAATCTCTTCGTGTCGAACGTAAACCTAAATTGAAACAATGAAAACTGACAAGTCTCGAACGATAAAAACAAGAAAGCAGAGAAATTTTTTGCAGAAGTCAGAATTCAGGCTCTCCTCATTCGTCAGCAGCTTACAACCAGAAGTCTCACGCAATCAAAGTCTACACATTTCTAAACCTCCAAGACATTCGAAAATTTATTCGAAACTCCAGTATAGCTATAGCATACTTTAGCAATCTTTAGCATTGATAGCAAATGCTATGCTACAGTACAAGCGAGATTCGTTCCGCAAAGGAGAAGCCAACCAAGGAACAGAATAGAACAAAGTGTGCTTCGTCGAACAATATTTTGTTCTTTCACTTTGTTACTACTGGAATCTTAACCTAAAACTACTATATATGCTATACCACCTGTTTAATAATCCTACCTTGCGCTATATATATGACCGCTATACTATATTATAAGCCCCCTCCAGTTGTTCTTATCAGTAAAAACTGCTAAGGGGCAGATAATTGCACACGGCTCCCATAGATATTATCAACAAGACGTTAGGACTTCATTGAGCAATTTTATAAGAGTTTTTAACCCCCCTCCCTACACCCGCCGCCTAACTTGATCTACTAAAATCTCCTAACACACTCCTTCACTCTTACCAGGTCCCTCCTATCCCCCGAGCTTTACCTTCTATTAACAAACTCCTATCTCCCACCACCCGTACCCAAGGAGAGCGAGTCCTATGAGAAAAGCGTAGTTCTTCGGCTCCTATGCCTCTAATTAGCGTGAAGCATATGCTCGATCCTGCATACAATTATTACAATGGCATAAGTACTTATAAGTACTTAGTTCGTTATGTTGCCGCTTTGCCAAAGTGAGAGCAATGAATTATGATAAGCAGAGAGAGGAGAGAGGATCTGGATAGCGGAGTAGGATATCGTGTAGCGGAATAGGTAGTCCGCGTTCGTGCGCGCAAGAAGGAGTGCGGAGTGCAGAGTGTGCGCGTATCTGGAGAGCATACGGGGACAAGATTATAAGATTACAAGATAACGAGATTACGAGATTAGCAGATTAAAGGATTAGAAGATGGAGGCGCAAATGAACTCGGCGCTGACGATCATGCGGCGGATGCCGCCGTCCAAGATCCAGTTCAACCTCTCCGGGCTGGTGAATCTGGTGCCGGAGATGACGGATGACCTGCTTCAGAGAGTGGACCAGCCGCTGCAGACCGCACGCGACGCGAAGAGCGGGAAGGACTACTTGCTTTGCGACTACAATCGCGACGGAGATTCGTACCGCAGCCCGTGGTCCAACGAGTATCAGCCCCCCATTGATGACGGCTTCAAACCGTCAAGCAAATTGAGGACTTTGGAGGAAAAGTGCAACATGGTCTTTGACAGCTACAGGCAGCAGTACTATGTAAGTTTGTTATTCCCCGGGGAGCCTTGTCGGAATCTCGCGTGTCCAAGTATTGCGTGTGTGTTGTTGTTGTTGTTGTTTCTGTTACTGATGTGCATTCGATCGAACTCATATCTTTTCTTCTCGATGCCCAGGAAGGTGGAGTTTCTTCTGCATACCTCTGGGACCAAGACGACGATGCTAGTTTTGCCGGCTGCTTTCTAATTAAAAAGGAGATTATCGAGCCTCAGCGACGTGTTAACCAGGGATGCTGGGACAGTATTCATGTGATCGAGGTCATCCCCAAGAGTGGCGCCAAGTGGGGCAAAGGGTCATTCACCTACAGGCTCACGACCACTGTCATCTTGTCCATGGTCACTGAAAAGGGAGAGGCCGGCTCTGTCAACCTCTCTGGAACTCTGACTCGCCAAGGGAAGGATCGGGAGGTAAAGATCGCCAGTGAAAACGAACACGTCATCAACATGGGCCAAATGATCGAGGAGATGGAGATCGACCTCCGCAACCAGTTGGACGGGCTTTACATTCAGAAAACTCGAGAGGTTATCAACAGTATCCGCCGTACAGTTCGCAGCGAGGACATGCCGTCACAGGCTTTTGTAGCTGATCTGGCCTCACGAATGAAGCAAATGGGACGAGGATAGATTGATCCCACCTCCCTAAATCTGACCCATCATTCTCTCACTACTATACATAGAATTTTCTTGCGACCTGCACTTCACCCTTTCCCCCTCTCTCTCTCTTTCTCTCTCATGCACACACAGACTCTCACTCTCTCAGGCTCAAGCGCTTTGAGTGACAACTAAAACCGACGAGCTATGAACCAAAGGCTACTCCAAGCCTGACTGGGTATTGCCGCTCACTCCCAGACTGCTCTCCAGAAGGCGGAAATTAACCGTCTCGGTGACGCTGGCATCTTTGTTCTCGAGACGCGCTTTAGAGTGACGTGCGTACCTCCGCACATGCAACGATTTGACGTGTTTCACATGCAAAAAATAGTTTTGGTCTGTTTTACAGTTAATAGCTGTCAACCAAGCAAAGAACTAATCTGTATGTTTTTGCTTCATTCTCCCTTCCGCACTGCTTCAAGAGCGTCGTGCAGGATGTCATCTACTATTTGAGAGCTGAAGCTCTCTTCCCGGGCAAAGTTAATCTCTCGGCCACTCTCAGGTCTCTCCGATTTTTCCGGGCAGTCTGGCTTCACTACGTCTCCATCCCCATCAGCAACAATGACCTCCCCGTCCCCCTCAGGATCAACGCCTCCGTTTACATCAACTGCATCTTCTTTCGAGTCATCCTTTGTCTCTCCTTCTGATGCTGTGTTTCCCTCCCCACTCGTTTCGACTCGATCGGCCATCGTATCCCCAGGTGGCAGAACGGTTTCGCAAGAATCGCTTGTGTTGGAGATGTCGGCAGCTGAGTGACCAGTCTCATCCTCTTGGTCAATCTCGTGAGTGACTTGTTCATCGTCCTGCTTTACCTCTGCTGTACACTCAGCAGGCTCGGCGCCAGACTCGGCTGTCTCTCCTTCGCTCGCGACCTTGCTCAAGCCTTTCTCATGATCGCCCTCGATGTTTTTTTCGTCAGGGTGCTCTTCAGACGTTGCGTCAGACAAAACGCTTGCATCGTTTAGAGGCGTTGAAACCGTTGTTGGATTACTCGCTTGCTCAGTGCCAACACTTTCAGTTCGTGTGCCATTTTCCGAGTCCCCTAACGTTTCCTCAATGTTTGAAGCTCGCAAAGCTTCCTCGTCCTCCTGGGTTTTGCCCGAATTTTCGGGCAAGGCATCGTTTGCTGCTGTCTCTACCGGTACTTGTTCTTCGACACATCCTTCCGGACCGACGCTTTCTTTAAAATGCTCCCTTTGTCCATCTGCCGACTCCATAGCTTTTTCGGGCAAACTGGGTTCTTGCTTTTCATCACATTTCGCAGATTTCAAGTCTGGCGCTGATGTTGAGTGGCCATAAAGGTCAGCATCATTTTCGATATTTTCAGAAGGGGCATCCATCTCGGAGCTGGTCAAATTTTGTGCAGGCGATTCTAGCAACTCAGTTGTACTGTTCACTGTGTTATCTGAGTCGGTGTTGCCATTTTCCAGTTGCTCTGAAGACGCTACATTGTTGTCCGCGGTTGGAGAGCCTACCACGGGATCCTCGAATGAAGGTATCGTCTCTTCCGTCACACCATTCTCAGCCTCGCTGCTCACTCCATCGGCGGCTACTTGAGAGGCCTCTTGTGATGGCAATTCAGAGCTTTTCTGCGCCGTAATGCTCGGCTCACTTGAATTGCCGAGCTGGGTTGCTGCACTTGAGTGTTGGAGTGCTTCGTCAAGAATGTGCGAGACTTCCACGTTGACAAATCTCTTTCTTCCGCTAGACAATGGATCGTCCCTCACAACTTCCGAACTTTCGCCCGAAGAAACCGCTTCGCCTGGTGCATCGCATGGCGGTGCACTCTCTCCCTCTCCAGTACACTCCTCTGTTTTGGATTCCTCGCTTGGATTGTTCGGCGCGCCACCAATCTCCGAACTCACTTCTGAAGAAGCGTTTTTCTCGATAGTACCCAGTGCGGCTTCAGGATCACTTTTGCATTTCACCTCGTTCTCGGCAGTACCTGATCCGGGGTCTGCATCATTTTTGCTGACAACTTCGTTCTCGGCAGTACCCGTTGCGGCCTCTGCTTCGTTTTTACTTTTCGCTGGTGAGCTCTCTATCCTTGCCTGCTCGTCTGTGTTTAAAGATGTTTCTCCCACTGCGTTTGACTGTGAATTGCCGGAATTCGAGTTCTCGACGGTGTTGTCCTGTCCTGAAGCTCGGGGATCTTCTTCGACGTTGTCTTCATGTAAATCGGGAGATTGTGAGGTTGATTCGAAACTCGTGGTGCTCTCTGGACCCGAGGCAGCGCTACTTGTCACTTTCTCTTGCACCTCTTGCCGTACGCTTTCAAGAGCATCCTCCAACGCTTTGTTTGCGATGGCCTCGGCTGCGTAATACCATTCGCGAATTTTTGCAAACTGGTGATCCAGCAACTCCAACAGCTCCTTTGCGTTCATAGCTCCAACTGGGTGCGAGCTTTGGAATGTGCTGCAAATTTGACATAGTTTGGCTCGTGTCTGATTGAGTAAAGCCTCTGCTTGCCTCTCGCTGCTGAGGTATGCGCGCTTTTCATCCACCGAAGCCTGCAAGTCCTCCTTGTCCGTTGCACGAGTACTTGCCCTTGAGCGCAGCTTTTCTTCGTACATTTGCGCATTCTGCAGCATTTCAAGCAGCTCTGGTGAATAAGCATACACTTTGCCGCTCGCTTTGCGGCCTCGCCCTTTACTTTGGTGTGTCACCTGGCTCGGCCTTCGTGAAGCTGTTGAGGAGATTAGATTGAGATAGAGATCCTTGTTCAGAAGCGACGATTCAAAGCCGTCATCAAGCTTGGTGTGGGAGATAACCTGCAAAAGCTGTTTTGCAAGTGCAGCTTTCGAGCCTGCTGGAAGCGCAAAGGCTTGCTCCTTCGGGGCCGCAACTTCGTCAGTGTTTGCCAGCATACCCTCTTCCACCGGCCAGATAGCGAGCTCTGCAGATTTTGGTGATCCAAGTTCGTATCTTGAAGGCTCGCGCAACCTCATCTCTGCGTCAACATTGACGCTCAAGACGCCACCTACCAAGTCAGAGAGACCCTTGTTCCTGATCGTCGGCGAGGAAACCTGATCACGTTGGCTCTGTCCATCTTCCAGGTCCAGTTCCCACTGCTGCAAGCCTTGCTGGAGCTTCGCCTCCATGTTTGTCTTCTCTCGCAAGAGATCGAGCTCGATTTTCTTCTCTGCAAGTTGGTGATCCAGGCTCTCCTTCTGGTAACAGTATGCGTGGTGCTCGGCCTTATACTTTGCCCGGGTTCGCTTGACAAGGTCTATAAGCTGCGCGCGAAGCTTTTCCAGCTCTACTTTTTCTCCATTGATCCGCTTCACCTCGTCTTCTCGCTGATTGAGCTCAACTTTGTAACGGAGGAAGTCATCCTCTTCCTGGTGTAAACTATTTTTCAGGAACTTCGTCTCCTCCTCAACTGCCAGCACTTTAGCATGAATCTCATTGTACTGGACCTCCAGCTTTGCTCTCCTTTCGCAAACCTCGGCATTCACCCCAATCATCGGTGAGCTTTTTGTGTCCCCGGCCAGGTCGAGAAGATCATCCATTTTCCTGCATAGCGAGGCGAGCTCCTTTTCCTTCTGCTCGGCGCTGAACAGCAGCTCGGAATAAATTTTAGACATTCTCACAAGAGAGGAGGAGAGCTCCTCACGCAATTTGTTCTTAAACGCGCGGCGGCTATTATTGAGGCTGATGGCGCTGAAGCGAGGCTTCTCTTCACCAGTGCTCTTGTCTTCATCATCGTCCGGAGTCTTTTCTTGAGGAAGCTTGGCCGCATTACCCTGCATCTCGCCTGCACTGCTTCGTGGGCGCCGCTTCTTGGAAGGCGATCCTTTGGGGTTAGAAACGGGGACTAGGACGGGTTTTTCCCGCTGCGCAATTTGAGAGAGAGCATCTACAGGTTCAGGGTCAAAGATAAGCTGCTTCTTGACCGCGTCACTCAACCCTGGCCGGTTGGGCTCATACTTTGGTTTCATCCATATGCTCGTCCCTTTCGTGCCAGACTTGCTGCGGGAAGATAGCTGCGATCTTGAGGACATTGACCCTGGCGTCCTCAGTTGTCCGAGCGACCTTGTTTGTGCCGTTCGTTTGCCAAGCTCCCTTGGCTGCTCCTCATAGTCACTGGGCCTCAATCGACCCGAGTTCACCTGCACGGCATTGAGTGTCTCGGAGGACACCGTTTTCTTCCCGAGGGTTTCACTGGTTTTTGGCCTCCCGCTCTTGCTTCCGCTGCTTGTGCTACTTGAGATACTTGACGACGACGGGATGCGCACTTTCCCGTACAGCATCTTGACCGTTTCGCCTGCTTCGTCGCCCATCTTGTCCCGAGACCGAGTCTTCTCGCTGCACGATCGTGAGACACCGCCGACGGAGCTGCTTACAATCCGCAAGAGGACAGCTGCGGCTCCTGCTTGCGTCTCGTTCAAGTCAAAGCTCACAAGCTCACAAGCTCACCGCAGTGCACCGTTCTTCTGTATAGAGTAAAGCTTGCCTGCTCTCTACATGCCAGGGCTATGAAAGCGCTGCCGAAACTCGTAAACTGTGAACTCGGAATTTAGAACTTCTTGACAGTAAATTCGGAGATTAGAATTGCTGAGCGGATCAACGATGATGGTACGTACTGACTGTGAGTTCTTGCTGCGATGGCCTGATGGCCTTGGGTCCAAAGTGACAGGGGAATCTGCGCCTTGCTCTCGCTCGCAGCCAGACCGCAAGCCTCGAGACCTTCCCTTCCACCGTTGGACAGCACCCATTCCTTGCACTTGTACTTTGGCTCGTACTACGTACCTGTTCCTGACCAGCGAAGAGACAGTGGCGACTTGGCAAAGAAACTTTTCAATTGTTAGCTGAAAACGATTGCTTCAATGAACATGCTATTCTTGCTCGCTTTTTGCAGTCAATGCTCAATGCACATTTTGATTGATGAGACTTCAATTGGAAAAACTGAATTGTTATTTTCTGATCGGAATGCTAGAGTAAAGCACTAATTTTTCATAGGAGCCTAAACTATCCGTTTCGCCCTTCATCACTATGGTAAACGGTGACTGGTCTCATTAGGAGCTCGGAAACGCAGGTTGATAATGAAAATTACTAATTAGAGGTATGGTATCCTTCCGGCTATAACTTACTATTGGTGCATTCCTAATGTAGCAGAGGCTAGCCTACATAGCAAGAGCGTAACCTTTTTTAGGAGGGTTGTAGTAGTGCCAGTACTAGCATAAATTGATAGATGATGGTAATACTGATGACGCTGGGATAGTAGACAGATAGGACAGATTAGAGCAGCGAGAACCAGAATGCTCTATGATAGTGGTGTTTAAAGGTTACCGCTAGAACCCTGAGGGTCTCTATGAATTGATAGTTGGAACCCGAAACAACAACAACAACAACAACACAACAACAACAACAACAACAACAACAACAAGATTCGGTGGTGACAACAATGAGATTGTTAAGCGAAAAGAGTGGAGGAGAAGCATAGAGAAGCCTTCAAGATCAAAGTCTTTCGTAAAGCAAGTGTTTCAAATTTACCGTTGCGTCAAATCATATTGTACAGATCAAGTCCGCCAGGCGCATTCTCGAGTCATCAGACCTGCATGGGTGGCGGAGAAGCGACAACGCGAAGGGCTCCAGAGGCCATAAAGCCAGCCCAGCGTTAATATCCGGCTGCTTAGCTCTTCGGCACGCAGGCACCGAGGCGGTAGTCGCAGATAGAGTTCTTGCGGCATTTTTTGGTGTTGGTGATCTTCGCACAAACGCTCTCATAATATTCGAACGTCGTGGGGGCTCGCGTTGGATATGGGGTGGGCGGGACCGCCAACGTGGTGAAGCATTTGTTCCTAGTCCATGAGCACCTTGCTCTCTTTGCCGAATACTTTTGCTTGTTGCAGTCCGACTTGCTGCTATATCCGGAACAGTACGTTATTTCTGAGGAGTATCGGTCTGCGTAGGTCGTTGGGGCCGCAGTGGGGGCTTCAGTTGGCTCTGGCGTCGGGCTGGTCGGGGCTGAGGTTGGTTCCAAAGTAGGTGATTCTGTAGGTGCTGTCGGACTGCGGGTTGGAAAAGCTGTCGGAGGAGCAGAAAGAGTGCTTTTGCACGTGCCTCCAGAATACTTGCACCTAGTCGCCTTCGAGGAGAACTTTTGGCCATTGCACCTGGACTTGCTTGAGCGGTACGTATTGCAATAGAGCGTCTCGTCATCGTAATAATCAGCGTAGGTGGTTGGCGCATTAGTTGGTGCCTGAGTTGGTTCTGGGGTGGGCATGGTCGGCGCAGAAGTTGTCGGTGCCATACTTGCGGGCATCTCGATTTTGGTGTCGCATGACTTGTTCACCCAAACACATGTCGAGGATCGCAGCTTCTTGCAATTCTTTTGTGAACGTTGAGAGCTGCACTTCTTGTGAAGTTCGCGCCATTCCTTCATGCTCCATGTTGGTGACTCTGTTGGCATGAGCGTTGGGGAAAAGGTCGGTTCAAACGATGGCGCGAGTGTGGGCGCTGCAGTTGGTTCAAGCGATGGTGCGGGTGTGGGCGCTGAAGTTGGGGTGAAAGTAGGTTTCGCTGTGGTAGGAGTGCTAGTTGGACCACTGGTAGTAGGTGCGGTTGATGGGGCAAGAGATGGTGCATCCGTCTGCGTTGGCGCGCTCGTCGGATATGCCGTTGTCGGGGAGTGGGTCGGCGAAGCCGTGGGGTCAGTTGGTGCCATGGTGGGTGCTTCAGACGGAGCTATTGTCGGGCTGTTGGTCGATTCCACGGTATTGTCGAAGTTGCTCAGCTTGGCAAGATCGAAGAAGAAGCACGAGTCGTCTGTGGAACGGAGCATCAAAAGGACTGACGTAACACTGTCTCCCCCAGTAAGCTCCGGAATGGTGATTTCAGCCTCGCCGTCGTTTGCAGTCGAAGCGACCAGGACCCAGTTGAGCTCGCTGACTTGGGTTGCTGCAGTCCAAGATGGCTTGGGCACAACATGAATTTCCACTGTAGAATCCAAGGTTGACGTGCCTCCAACGGTCCAGGTCAATGTAAACGCGCGACCGGCTCTGTAGCTTGCAGTTGTGTCCATGGTTAGACCGAGAGGAGAGATGGTGTCATCGAATTCGATCTCCATATCGTCCCACGCGTACAAGCCGAACCCAGAGGTGTCAGTAGCGTCGCCTGTAAGCTCAGTCTTCGAGTACAAGGTTCTTGCCATGGCACGAAAGTGCATGGTCTGCGATGTTGGCGGTACGACTTCGTCTTTGACAGTCATACCCACGCCAGACATGATAGAGTAAAGATTTGGGAACGTCCGCCACGACCGGGTGGAGGGCAAAAACGCCCGGAATCTTCCTTGTTCTCGTGCTTGAAAGTCAAATCTCACGGTTGCAACGTCGACGGCCTCAATTGTGTAGAAGAGCGACTCGTCTGCGTTCTCAACCGCAAGCTGAAAGTATTGGTTTGCTGGAAGTGTGCACGTGTCATCAAACTCGATGGTTGGAACTTGCTCGTCGCTAACGACGGCTTCGCCGCAACCTTGCGAAACCATTCCTCGAACGAAGGACATCATCTCCTCGATGTTCTTCGAATGAAGCATCGGGTCAGAGGCGCTCTGAATGTTTGTGCTCCCGCAGATTCCAGCATACGCCATGACAGTCGCTCCGGAGCCTGGTTCCACCGCGGCCGCACTAGAGTCAAAAGAACCTCCACAGTCTTGCCAGGAGTGCCTACCGTAGAGCTGATGCCCAATCTCGTGAGCGACATAATCAATTGCAAACGCATCTCCGGTTGGGTAATACAGTCCAGTCATTCCGCCAGCTCTCCATTCCTTGCATAGAGCACCTAGATACGCAACTCCGCCCGGATTTCTTGTAAATACGTGTCCAAGGTCATAAGAATATCTATCAACCCCTCTGCCCGTGATGAAGCCATCATTTTCCGTGAGAGCGTCTGAGTCATTACTTAGTGGACAGGTGTCGAAGCCGGAGTCGGTAGAGCAGACGAGCTTATCGTTGTCTTCGTGAAGTTGAAAGAAGATTCCCATCTCGCGCTTGTATAGACCGTTCACCCGAGAGAGGATAGCGGCCATCCCCGCCAGAGTTGATGCAGTGGTTCCGCCGTAGTACGCGCTAAATTCTGCGTTAGCTGAAAGTGCCAAAGTGAAGCGAAGCTCCTGAAACGAGTATTGTGGATCGGCCTCAGCTACGGAGAAGTCATCGTCGTCGTCTTTGTAGTTTGGAGGGAATTTCACTTCGTGCACGTAGTCTTGAGTCCCCATTTCACCGTCATCTGTATCCTCATGGGTGGAATTCGATCCACAAACCCAAGGCTGCCTGTTGAGCACATCCTGTGCGCTGTAGCTTTTGTATTCGCTACTCGAGAAATCATATGGGTCAATGTAAGCGTAGCCTTGGCCATCAAAGATTTGTGCGTGGAATCCCTGATATGGATTGTAATCCACCTGGGCGTACATCACCGGGTCGTGATCCACTGAAGTTCCTGAGTAGCTCAAAATCTCCGGAAATTTCGCTTGAAGAGCTGCAGGAAGCACATGAGAATTACGCAGTTTAAAGATGACTTGCTCTTCAGAGGGAAGAAAGAGTGGGAAATAGACAAAGCCAAGCTCGTCTTCAGTAAAGTTCAATGCGCTGCTATCGAGCTGGATCGAAATTTGATCAGCGACGGCTTCTCGACCAACAGGAATCGTCCTGTTCTCAGTGGGTCGCCTCTCGATTCTTTTCCACGTTGAAGACGAGGCTCCGCTGGCTTCATTCTGCCACGCCGCGAGGACAAGTGAGAGGAAGAGCAGTTCTTGTTTCATTTCCTTGTCTCAACTTTAATGCTGCGTCTTTTCCTTGATTTGATGATTCGGGACTGCTGCGATGAGCCACCTCGAGCCTTTCGCGGGCAGCTTTGCCGAAAGATATGCTTGGAGTATAGTATACTCAGTCCGTAAGAGATTAATCAAGCCAATCAAACCTGGTCTTTTGCACGCACAATTCCGCGATGATCTGTATCTTTTCCGAATGCTTTTTGCTCGTTTCGTAAAGTGCCAAAGTCAAAAGGGGAAGCTTCCTTGCATTACACTATGGCGTACTGGTCTACACTGGAAAAAAATTGTTCATTAGACGAGATTGATCGAATCAAAGTTTTCGCGATGATTTCTAGTTCACAGTCAATGACGAAACGCCAACTTACACCCGGCCTTGTCCTCACCCAGCAAATTGGAAAGTTCAAAACTCATGTCGCTGAGCTTGAACATTTGAGAACGGAATCAAAAGCTCCTTAACGAACAATCAGCCCAATGCACTAGCCTTCAACAGCCACTGTCAGTGCACGGATAAACCCTATGGTAGCCATCGCCTAGTGTTCGATTAGTGTTCGCTAGAGGAGTTCCGTTTTCCGGTTCAAATCCGTGACTTTAAATTTGAATTGAGACAGATCAAGCATTTGAGAGAGGTGCCTTGTTAGATATTCAGGCCAAGATGCCACACATGGTGGACCATGTGGGCTTGGCTAGAGCACGTGGGCTGGGCTCCATATGTAGACAATTCAAAAAGAGCTATATAAATTTTTGCGAAGTTCAGAGGGATTATGATGGTAGCCATTCCCACAACTTGACTTTGAGTCATGGCTTGATGGATCTGATGGAGTGATTGCAAGAATACGTAGTTGCTACTTGTACTCGTGGTGAGCCTCCGAGCAGCACCTGGGACAAAAGCCCTTGGGTGAAAGTACTTTTCTTCTCCGAAAATCGCCTATGCATACTGTTACATTCAAGATTTCACACGATGAATTTTGCCATTGAAGGAAGGAGGGCGGCCGTCACAGCAGAGAAGGGAACAGAGCGGCTACTCAAAATTTGAGCGTCGTCGCGCTTCACCTCGAGATAGTTGATATACCTGGACTATGAAATTGAAATTAAGGTCTGATCGACAACTTTGTCATGGCCCGGACAATTCGCTTTCAGACTTTTTAAGGCAACGTGATACAGCGGGGAATTCTTCTCAATACATTTGCACTGGTACTATGACCCCAGTTAGGTGCCAAGAATCCCATCGATGATTCCGACGCCATCCGAGGCCGCAGAAAATGAAAAGGAATTACCAAGCAGTTAACATTCCAGGGTATCCAGTTGCTCGAATAATAGCTTGATCTTCATGCCGGTAAAATGTTTGCGCTTTGACACGAAAATGGGTCTCGCATGATGAAAACGAATCTGCTCGTGGACGTTGGGTCCCAAGAGAACAATGCCGTCTCACATTACATTACAGAGGATACAAGTCTACCCAAGAGAATTCCCTTTCCGTCACCCCACCTTCCGATAGGGTTTACGCTGCACTTCGTGGCTTCACTTGAATTTTGGTTGCAGGGTTGCAGGGTTGCAGGGTTGATGGGTAACCCATTGATGCACGTCGTGAATGTTCATTCGTTCGCTGTATTGATGAGATCCTGTCCAAACAAGCGATGGCTGTAAAAGAGTGCGCGCCACACTTGCGACTTGTCAATGAGTTGCATGTCCCCTCGAAGACGAGGGAATTCCCGCCTGCTTCCAAAACCAAGTTTGCGACTCTTGAAGAGCGGTGCACTTGAAGCTGGAAACTCGAAGCATGCAAAGTAGCGCCCAATTTCCTTGCCTGCATAGTCACGGAGTATAGATCCAGCGCTTCTGCGCACTCCAATGTTCACCACAGTATGCGGCTTGCCGCGCAGGAACCGATGCTATTGCAGGATGGAGAGGCAAGCTCGCCGTGTGCAATTGCTTCAACAGTTGTCAAACCGAGCCGCAAGCGAAACGTTGTCGCGCATCGAGATTGGCACAACATCGTTTGATAAGGGTCAAAGGTCGCAAATAGATAGCCCGCTGAAAGCACCATTTTCTCTGACAAAATCGATGTTTGCGACAAGTGTGGATCTTTTAACGTTGTCAGACAAATTTTCTTGCTCACAAAAGTTTTTATATTTTCAAAGATGTGGATGATGTGAGGGGAAGATATGATTCGATTAGTTCTCATTTATTGTTCAAATAATTCGATTTTGTTCTGCGAGAACGGCAAGGGTGACCAACTTGTACCAATTAGAGGTGGCTTCTTGCAATGCGCGGAATCACTTTAGCTCGCATAGCAGCTGCTGCTCTCATCCTTGTATTCGCAGTTCTTTTTGAGGCAAGCAGCCTTCGATTTTTGCTTGCGACATGTTCTTCTGGAAGGCGGCGACGAAAGCACAGTGTTGCACTTTTTCTTCTTGCTGTTGTATGAGCACCGGCGAACGTCGTCCTTGTTGACGACAGCGGTGCACTGACGTTTGCCGGATTGAGTGCGACATGTGGACATCTCGATGTTATACACTTCTCGATAAGTGAGATGAGCCGTTGGTGCCATAGTTGGCGAGACTGATGGGGCAGACGTTGGAGCCAGAGTCGGGGCCAAGGTAACTGGCGCGTTGCAGGAGCTGTTTTCCCAAACACAAGGAGACACGCACTTTGACTTTTTCTTGTACCCCTGGCATATCTCGCTTCGAGTCAATGTCGGAGCCATTGTTGGTGATGGCGTCGGAAGTTTGTTGATGAACTTGATATTGCTCTGAAGGTCGAAGAAAAAGCACGTGTCATCGGTAGACCGGATCATCAAGTGTGCAGTGGTTGTGCCAGCTGTGGAAGCGATGGAGGGAATCGTCACCTTTGCGGAACCAGTGTTTGACACGGTGCCAATCTCGATCCAAGGCAGGTCAACAATATTTTCTGCATAACTGAAAGTGTCAGCCTCATCCATGGCGGAGTCGTGCTCCACGATCATGATTTTGACATTGGAAGCAAGCGCCGCGGTCCCTCCAACTGTCCACTTGATGGTTACCTCCTTTTGGGCAGTGAGAGAGCTGATACTCGAGATACGAAGTGGGTTGACGCTGCTGTCGAAGGTCACGGCGACATCCTTGTAAGCGGTACCACCAAACCCAACACTTTCGAGACCATCTGTTTCGTTCAAAGAAGACTCGAACAGCGTACGGACCATCCCTCGAAAGTTGAGGGTTGTTGTGGAGACCGGGACGATCTCATCGAGTGCAGAGCTGTCGAGTCCATGAATGAGATAGTACATGTTGGGAAACGTTCGAAAAGGGCGGTTCGTGGGTACCCAAGATCGAAATCGAGGGGTTTTTCGATTAAAAAAGTCTGGGAGAGACTTTATGACGTCAATTGGTTCCACAGTGAAGAATTGCCCTTCGGCGGAGTCTGCAAACCCTAGCTGAAAGTAACTGGAAGCAGGGACTGTGCAAGTGGATGGGAATGTCACCACGGGCTGCTCAGTGCTGGTGGACTTGGATCCGCACGAGCCAGCGCTTACCCTCTTTTCAACAAGGGCCAGGATCTCCTCAATACTCTTGGCGTGGAACATGGCGTCTGAGTTTGACTGCAAATTGGTGGACCCACAAATTCCAGCATATCCCATGATTGTCTGTGTTTGTAGAAAGTTTGATTGTGTTAGAGAAAGAGAGCCCCTCGTGCCATCACAGTGAGAAACAATTTTAGAAGGCAAGAAACTTACGGAAGCTGACCCAGGCTCGACAGCGCTGGATGCGTAATCGAAGTAGTAGTTGCAATTTGAAAAGGTGTGCCGTCCTCCAAGCTGATGGCCGATCTCATGGCTGACATAGTCAATGTAAAACACATCAGTGGTAGGTCGTGCTAGGCCTGTAGTGCCGCCGGCTCTGTTTGACGAGCACAGAGAGCTGAGGTACGCAACGCCGCCCGATGCAGTCGTGAAAGCGTGGCCAATGTCATAGGAGCTAGCTGACACTTTTTGGCTGGTGATGTAAGATTTGGTCTGACTAAGAATGTTGGAGTTGTTGTCTAGCACTCCACAAGGATACAGACAAATGAGGCTATCAGTGTCCTCGTGCATCTGGAAGAAGATACCCAGCTCGCGCTTGTACACACCATTTACACGGTTCATGACTGTGACCATGGAGGCGAGCACCGACGAGACGGTGTTCCCGTGATACCGACTGTATTGGCCATTTGCAACGAGAGCGATGATGAACGTGTACTTTGTTGCAAGCGTGCTGGTTGCAGTGGAGCTGATGTCGATACTCTCGCTGTGAACATCAGTTTCAGCATTTGTTTCGTTCTCGCCCAGGTGATCTTGGTCCTCATCTGCTCCGAGAAGACAACCCCATGGTTCGCGACCAGTGGTGTCCTGCGCACTGTAGGCCTTGTACTCGGACACTTCCATGTCATATGGATCGATGTAATACGAGGAGGCTCCATCTCGAATGTACACGTGCAGGCCGCGAGAAGGCGCGTAATCGATGTCCGCAGCGAGACTCCTCGTGTAGTTTGTGCTATACCCTGAGTAGGTCTTGATCTCTGGAAATTTTGCCTGAAGCTTGGCAGGAAGAACTGCAATCCGAGCAAGCTCAAACTGTACGGTCTCTCCGGTGGGCAATATAAGCGGCAGGTGAATCAAACCATTTGCGTCTTCCTCCCAGTTAAGTGAGCTCTCGTCAAGGGTTGCTGACAGGCCGCGCTCAATCCTCGCATTGAGGTGATCAGTGTTGCGAAGGCGCCTGGTGCTGTCAGCCCCGACAAGTGACCAGACTTGTCGCTGCTCGGGCTGTGCGAAGCCGCACGCCAGCGAACACGAGGAGGCAATCGCCCAAAAAAGTACTTTCATGATTCCGAAACTTTCACCAAAAGATGTGGCTTGACGAGTCAAGGTGGTTTGGGATTTGTCGACTTGCTACCTTGTTTTGATCCCGGTGGCGTTATTCTGACATGCCACCGAGGTATCGTGACAGCCCATTTGACACTCTTCTTTGCCAGAGCGCAATGTCGCAAGGGAACTATCCCAAAAGTTGTCATAGTGATCGCAGAACCCCCGCGGCGTGGCCTCCATCTATTTGTGTCATGCACAGAACATCAGTAGTGCAAGACTCTAAATGTGAACAGCGGGTCACACAAAAGTGGGACGCGGAAGAGACAACAAGTCCCCTCGTTGCCGGAATTTGCTTTGCTATCTGCTTGTCTATGAGTCCTTCCGACGCCATTCTCCACGTTCATTCCGCCACTTGGCAACGATCAAGTGCGCGCCATGATTTATCCGTTTGAAAAGATTCTGCCGCAGTGCAGCGTGGAACGCTGCTAAGGTATCTCCTATTCTGGGCTATGGAGCGCGGTCATATCGAGGCGAATTTGTAGTCTCTCATCGAGGCGACTTGTTGTATCTCGCGCGGGAATGTGGCCCGATGGACAAACCAAGGATCGGGAAGAAGGTCACAATCCCGGCTTATTTGAAGGCAACATGGCCGCCTTCGCTCTTGCCTTCCCACCGGATGCCCTTTCATGGTCCGCCGTGACTTTGGCGAGAATAAAATACTTGATCCTTTCGAAAGACTATTATTTGCTCCGGCTAGTATTATCGTACTGATCTATTACCCATTTCCTTAAGATTGAGTCGACGCGATTGGACGGATCTTTGCTAAGCGATCCTATCGCTGTTACTAGAACTAGCATTTCACGATGGGTTCAGAATTGAACGACTTTGAGGTTGGAAGGTTCAGGGATTCATGCTCTGCGCGCTTCATACACGAGTCACGAGGCCGCTTGTCCACAGCTCGTACCTGCTGAGCGATCCTGGTGGCCCAAAGGTGGGAAAGTTCTTTTCCGCGATGTTCATAAAGGTGGGATGTACGGACGGCCGCTTAAATCATGATGATCTGATCAAAACCACCGGATCGATCCGACGCGGAAGACTGTAGTTTGAAACGTTGTGAGTTTTTTTTTCGCGCCAGCGCCGACTCACCGTTCGACTCAGAAACCCGAAAGCTTCTATGATGCTCTCAATGTATCCCTTCTTCAGACGAAGCTTTGAACTGCAGTTTCGGAGGTTTTACAATGTGTTACACCAGCATGGGTAAGAAAGACTTGTTTAGGCTCACCAAGAATATGCTACAGTTCCACACTTCCGCGCTCGAGTCAAGGTAGCGACACTGTTGCAACATGGCCCGGACAAACCATCGTAAGGGCAACTTGGCAAGCGAAAGTCATTGTTACCGTGCGCTACTTTGATAGAGTTTTCGTGTTAAGACTGAAAACTGGGAAGAAAAAAGGAAAGGGGACGAAGTAATTGTAAGAAAGATGGCGCCTGACTTGCGCATCTTTAGACATAAAGTAAATCAGGAGCAAGAGCACTTAGGAAGAAAAAGTAATTGCAGGATGCTGATTGAACTCCCCGAGAAGAAGAGCGCAGACAAGGCCGGTTTCACCGCGTTTCGCCCAAAAATCTTCTAGTCTTGATCGAGCCTTATCAATAACAACTGCGAAGACAGCATCATAGCCGCCAGCGCCAGGCACACCACACATGATTACACCAGCAAGGTCCATAGATGCATCACAAAGCTCTGTCTGCTGTATTGGTTCGATAGGCACGTCTGCGAGCTTGCCGATTTCGCGGAAAAGTTCTCTTATTCTGAGAAACTCTTTTCTGAGTTGCCCTAGTGCCTGGGCGGTTTCGCTGCCTTGGAAACTGTCACTTGATGACCAATCAGCCTGGCTTGATTCTTGGAGCAAAGAATCAATCGCTGAGTCGTACCCTTCTCGATCTTTTTGAGCAAGTTTGGTGAGACTCTGAAATGAAGCAGCGACGGACTCATTCTTCGAAATAAGTTCGTTCCATAGCTGCACGCTCTCTGGAGTTCCGCTAGCTTGCCACTGTAGAATTTTGCGTGACATGGACGGCGTTTCGGAGCCACCGCAGACGTCGCCACACATTAGCTCGAGTCTCGGAGGCAAGGCGAATGGCTCGACGGTGTGATTAAGCTTGCCAAGACAGGAAAGAAAGAGATCTCTGGGTGGCGAAGTCACCAAGCCAGCCGTGAAGGAGCCTGACTCCATGGCTTCCGCTAGTGGGCCCGGGTCGTACCTGACATATTTCATACTTCCGTAAACTGCGGCACACACATCAAAGCCCGAGCCGATCTTGCCTTGTATCACATTGTGAGTGAGTTGCGCGACGGCGTGAAGTCTGTCAAGCTGCGAGCCCTGGAGATGTAGCGATGGGTACGCAAATTTCATGACTGCGGCCACCAAGGAAGACACCATCGCAGCAGAGCTTCCGAGGCCAGTCTTGGAAACCTGAACTTCTCCTTGGTCATTCACACAGGGCAAAAATGCAGGAAGAGATCTTAAGGACTCTGTCGTGTACGGAAGCCCTTTAGCACGCAAATGGCTTTGTTGCGAGTAAAAGTCGTTGTCAGCCATCAGCTCTACTTGCAGCACGTTCCCTGAACTGGCGGACTGGAGCTCCTTAAACGTATCTCTGAAAGACTCTTCGCCTTTGCCACAAGCGACTGCAGCTTCCGAAACGCACGATACCACTTTCTCCAGACTCTCTTCGATTTTGACGCCGTCCGGCCCGTGCTCCATAAAGGCCCGAATGTTTGCATGTGACGACCCCGACGGCTCTGCAGTCACAGTGCTATAGTGTTCGCCCCAGAGTTTGAGGGTGCTCTCCTTGTCAAGGTTGAGAAGTTTGGCCACAGCGACAATCTTGAGTGAGTTTTGGTTCTCCGTGGCGGAGTTCCGGACTTGGCCGATCGAGAAGGCGCAATTGGATACTTTAAAATGCAACCCAATCACCTCAAGAACCCTCGCAAAGTTCTCCGCTGTCGTCAAGTCGTGGACTAGCCTTTTTGAGTCCGACCAAAGGTCTGCACAGTGCACCGCAGCTGCAAGGCCATACGCCAGCGTCTGCTCCACATACCCATTGTGCGGTCCCGCCAGGTGCGTCAAGTGCGTCCTGCCCTCCTGCCCCAGCCCAACTTTGACCAAAATCTCCTGTCCATACTGCTTGCTCACCACTTTGGCCAGGACCGAGCCGTCGTCTTCCCGAAGCTGCCTCTCGTCGTGGGCCTCCGCTCGCCACTGCACCCGGCAGTGGAACCTGGCCGTCGTGGACAGCACCAACCCTGCATTTGGCCTTTCCAACACCGCGTAGCCCCCCGCCACGAGCACCTTCCCCGGGCAGCTCGCCTCCACCGCTCCCCAGTCTCGCGAGTCTCGCGCCGCCGCCATCGCCCTGATTTTCGCACGGAGACGTCGCCGCGTCGCTCTTTGTCGCGCCCTCCGCCACGTACACAGCCTTTCGGCCCTCAGACTCTCTCTCTCTCCCGACCACTGCTAGAGTAGACATTGATTGGCTATAGGCCCACTCCAGAGAGTCGAAGAACGTGATCGCGCAAACGTGCCCGGAAACGTGCGCGATTTTCGAAACGAGATCGCCGTGCCGCGGTCTGTGGTCGCAAATGCTATAGTACTCTAGCTAGCTAGCTAGTAGAGAGAGAGGGATCGAGTGGTAAAGGAGACATGCGTGCGGATGTCCCGTGCCAATTCTCGCGGGATTATCTTTCACGGTCGATTCATTCATTCAGTGAACATGGACAGACTAGTGGCCAATTCAATCGTCAACAGAGTCAACAGGTCACAATTGACAGTGGAAAAATCTTTCACTGACTTTATATTTTTTATTCTTAAAGTACAATACCGGTACCGACCGGTCATTTTTTTAAAAATGAAAAAAAAGAGCAAGTGAAAGTTGAAAAAGAAATGAAGAGTGAGATGTGTGTTTATACATTTACATAAAAAAAGAACAAAAGAACTTGAGAGCGAGTCCTCGAACCACGGCCCCCTTCCTCCGGTAGGTGAGCCTCGACAGTCCGCAGCGAGTACTGGATTCTTACTCTAGAGGCTAGAGCGCGCTAGACCAGAGCCCACTCGCCGAGTGAGCAGTTGAGTACGCTGGTACGCGCGCGCGTGCGCCACGCATCTGCACGCTGGAAGCGCTCTTTTCATACAAATTATATATAAGATACGCAGAGCGAGCTGGAGAGACTTGGGATTTGGTTTCTGGCAGAGCTGGAGTGGATTCGGCAATAACGTTGTAGATCGTTCGTGGGGAGATGGACGAATACAAGGCGCGCGCGCTCTCAGTGAGCCTGGTGCTGTACGTTCTGGCGTTCATGTACGCGACGCTGCAGGCGATGTACAGGTGTTGGCTCGACAAAGAGCGGCTTGAAGCTCGGGAGCGGCTGGAGCTGCAGTATGACACTACGACGGCAGGGGTCGCGAACGGGCAGGTGGGCGCGAATGGGAAAAAGCGAGTGTTCGCGTTCGAGCATCTGAGGCTGAGCGGTAAAGACCTGACAGTCTCGCTGCTGAATAGGTACCGCCTCAATACTGTAACTCAAAATTTAGCCCTTGCGTTCTTTCTGAGGATCGTGTGGCTGCTTTTGACGCTCTTCAATGTAGCACCGGACCCAGGCGAAGGAGTGGAGACCTGCGGAAATGACCACACGCTGGTTTCCGCTTGCAACCGGTTGTGTCAGCTTTTGTTCTTTACTTCTTATCTCTCCCTTGTAGGATACATTGCAAATATTTTGCGGTCCTACGAAAAGTCCAAAGCGGACAGAGTTGGGCTCAGCTCTGAGGAGGAGATTGCTCGCGCTCTGGCACAGAGCACGAATCGCCGCCAGCCGAACGAAACGATGGTGTCAATCCCGAACCTTGGCACGCAAGCCATGGCAGACTCCAACAACGGTGCGCAGCCTGGCGTGAGTTCCAGGGAGGCCACGCTTGACGATCAGCAGGGCTTCAACGCCATCTGCTCCTTGGTGTGTATTCTTCTCACCCCGGATGTGGTGCAACTCTTGCTCAATTTCTGGGTCTATGTGATCATCTTCATTCTGTTGCTTGTGCAATGGTTTGAGTGCGATCCGGTCAAATTCAAGGATATAGACCATGCCCAAACGATCACCATAGCTTTCTTCTTTACCGTCTTAAGCGCCATGTTTGTGCGCTATGGCTTCCAGCTGCTCCGACAGCTTGCTCAAATTCACCACCCTTTGAAGAGGACCTTCGTGGTGAACATTCTCGTGATTACAATTCTCAGCATCGTGTTGTTCCTCTTGCGCGGGGTGCTTTTTCTCTTGGATCCACTCTTCTCTTACCGACTGACTGGTTTGCTCGCCCAAGTTATGTATCCGTGGTTCTTTTATACGGTTCCCGAGTTGGTGCCAAGCTTTATTCTTTTGCACCTGATGACTCCTCGGCCCAGAAAGGTCCGCGTCATCGGTGCAGACACCCCACTGATAGCACAAGATATTGACAATGCTGAGGGCCATGTGCAATTTTCATACTCGATCGAGGAAAGCGCAGAGGCAAGAGCCCCTGCCTCTGACCGAAGCTCTTCAGTGTCTCCAACGTTGAGAGGTATGGGGAGCTCTGTTTCCCCGGGCTCTGCGGTGAACAGTGAGATGGACTTTGGCAGCATTCCAAAGCCATCGCGGGCAAACCACGACGTTGGGCAAATGTTTTGGGCTTGACTTTATGTTACGAAGCAAGGATGAGATTTCTCCTCTGTGGTCTGCCCGTCATGTGTTCCGTGAGCTTCTATTTGTCCTCTATTAGGCTCGCTTCTACTCTTAGCTGGAAGGGACTTGTTTTGCTGGTCTAAATATATTTGCACCAGTTTCCGTTACGAGGGATGGGGTTGAGGCTTTTTTTCGATTCTTAGGAGATGACTGTACTTGTATTTGAAAATTGTACTATCTTAGTTCACCCTCAGGCTTTGTTTGTTTCCAACGTGCGTATTAGTGTTGCGCGCTTCACAGGAATTCACATCACTACAGTAGAAATTATGATTTTGAGGGAGAAAAACGTCAACGGATAGTGTACGAAGTACCACATGTGTAGTGTACCTACAGTGTAAACCATACCAGGTGCGTTCCAATACTTTGTCTTTCGAGACTTTCGAGACTTTCGAGACTTTCGAGTCGCCAGTCACAAGAACGGATTGTCTGTGCTCTCAAGGCTGATACGTCAATAACAACGCGCGTTTCACGAGGCATCGTAGAGAATCGTCAAGATTCAAGCATTGCATCGTCTCCCACTCTCACAGTCAGTAGTCGAGTCTCTGCAAATATTGCATGACCTCGCAACTCAGACTGCACTCAGGCAACAGTTGACAGGTCGTCGCATTTTGAGGGCAAGCGGGAAGCTCTCGGCCGCAATGGCTTGGGCAAGCCATATCGTGGCGGTCGTGCTTGCAACGAGCCTGGGAGCTGGGCGCGGGGGAGTCTTCCCTGCCGGCAATTGCACCAGCTTCCCCCTCTATTATACGCTCCAGGGCTCGACTTGGGTGTCCACACCGCTCCAGGCTGACGCTCTCTCTTTAGACGTAATTCGCGATTCTGACCTGAAAGAGTTTTGTCGGCTGTTCGGTGAGGTGTACGACGAGGTTGTAAAAGGTGGGAGTGGCACAAGCGCAGACCTTCTGTGGGACGGAATTACTCAATTCTCAGCGCGATATCGTCAGCGCATAGTTCTGCTCAGCGATTTTGAAGATGCAAGATGCGATGGCGTCTTTCGAAAAAACCTGCAGGCGAGATATACCGCACATGCTTTGGTTCTTCAGACACATAGACTGTATTGGGAACCGGTCGGAAATATAGCTCAGCGGCCAAATGCTCATGACGGAAACAAGTTCGAGCCCGAACTAGCTAGATTTCCGGAAATTGAAAAGTGGATGTGGCTTCGCAACGTGATTCCTGGCCTCGGGGAAAATCTTTTCGGGTTCACTTCTTCGCTCCCGCGAGAAGTATCCTGCCCTGTCAACCTCACCGCGGACGAAGACGTGCTCGACACTTTTTCGACTAAATCTGGTGTCAAAGGAATTTTTCAGTTCGGCTTTGGGATCTTGTACGCTTGTATACTACTTTGGGCCATGCATATTTGGCGGGCGAGAGTCAAGTACTGCATGCCGCGACTATGGTCCGCAGATTGTGTTCTCTCCATCAGCATTTTGCAGGCCTCAGCGATGTCCATCGTTTTCTTGTTGGATGCCGATGGAGCGACAGGAACCCTTTCGTGGAATGCTCGAATGTATTTTCAACCACAGATGATCGGTCTCAGCTTGGTTTCAGATTTCGCAATTGCGCTGTTGTGGAGATCAATGCTGAGTCTGCCATTGCGAGGCTCCAAGTCACGGGAACGTGCGGTGACTGTTGTCGGATACACATGCATCTTTCTCAGCTTGGCGCACGACCTAGTTGCTCTTCCATGGATTGCTTATCGCCCTGAAACGATGACACGAAATATTCGTTACGTCTCGTCTCTTAATTTTGTGCTCCAAATAGTGGCCGTGGCGTTCTTGACCACCTACCTACTATCCGCGCGAAAAGCGCTGCTGGCCTGGAGCAAGAATCCGTCTAGCGTGCAGTCGAAGTCCTCTAGCGAAGCTGCCCAGAATGCTCTCTTCCGAAAGCTTGGAAGACAGATTGTGCTCACCACTTTTGCGTCAATAATCAACTTGATCGGGGCGGCAACAGTCATGTTTGCAGTCCCTGCATCGTCGCCATCCCCATTTTTTGCTTTCCGAGGAATCCTTTGCCTTGCGCGGGCTTTAAATCTTTTTACACAAATACAGGTGTTCCAGCCACCTGCTCGCTTAAGAAAGAGTTTCGCAGCTGTGAAACCAGCTTGCACAGCAGCCGACTTGAAGCCCCAACCTGTGGTGCAATCTCGAGAGCTATCGAGACTATCGAGACAAGAGTAGATTGATCAAGAAAAAATAATTTCATTTGGATGGATAGCTTTGCGGGTCCATTTTCGTTTCAGCTCGCTCTTCATGCCTTGCCAATGCAAGTGTGCCTGGCGTGCCTGGTCACTCTTCACAACTCTGCGCAGTCTTTGCACACAGCTTCCGGCGCAACGTGCTGACATGTGCTGACATGTGCTGACCGCGGACTTTTCGAATTCATTGTCGGCCAGTTGTCAAGATTGTCTTCGAGGTGGGCCAAAGCAATCATCAACGAGAAAGCCAGCTGGGGCCACCATGTGCATGGGCGGCAAAATTAGTGTCGGCCTCTAGCTTTCGCTATAGATAGCTCGCTAGAAGGGCTCTTTGCCCAGTCGGAATCCCCTGTTTGGAGATGTCTGGGCCACGCTCGCACAATTTGCCTCAATTTGCTCTATTCGCAGTCTACGACCACCCCGCTCGCTGTCTTTGCCATCTTCGGCACCGGCTCAACTTGAGTGGATTTGCAATTGCGGACGGCTGTCAGGAGGACATTGATTCTAAGCTAAAGAGTGAGCGGCCTGAGCGGGCGAAATTCGCACATGCGAGGAGGGCAGCGAATTATTTCAAGTTGATACTGCGAGCCATGTGAATGAAGAATGAATTGACCAACATTTCCAGACTGACTGTACTACGGGTATGTGCTCCAACACAGTAATTGCAAACTACTTGTAACACAGTGGTCTCTCTTTGCTTCTTGACTACCCCTATGGTTGGCAATTGCTTATAGGCTTCTATGCTCACACAGCTACCCAACTGACACATCTCACAACTCTCAAAACGCGAAGTTGAACCGACTAACCAGTGAAAGGTGCATGCTCCAATGTGTGCGCCTCTCAGGTAGAAGTCCCGCTGGAGCGAGAATTGCAAATTCGCATCTTAAATGGAGACCTTCAACGTGTTAGAATCATCACCACGCAGTTGACACTTGAATTCTACGAACGCAGTGTAATGTAGGATTTAGTAGTGGCAGTGGGTGCGTGTACAGTCGCAGTTGCGTTCCAGACATTCCAATGAACATGTTTATTCACTGAACAGCAGAATCAGAAGATAGAAGATGTGCAATTTATTTGGCCACGGTCATCCATGGTCCCTTTCAAGAGAGGGGAGCACACGGTAGGAAAGGCACAGCTTCTCAACCTTGCTGTGTGGACAATCATGGTTCTCTTCTGTTTTTGGTGAAACTCAGAAAACATCTTTGCAACGATTATTCATTTTCCTCTTCCTCCTCCTCTGTGCCTTCCTCACGTTCGCGCCAATCACCTACACGTAGGCCGCGCAAGCGCATGTAACGGTAGTTATTGCTTGTTAGCAAGAAGCTATCCTTGCACCACACAAATGTTCCTTACTAGCACTTTGATTCTGCTATATAGCTAGCAGGTAGAAGAGATTAGCTTCAGCATTAACAATGAGTCAGCCAAACCCACACATTTATTGCATTTCCAACTGTCAACGAACTTTGGATTCACAGCCAGTAAGTTACGGGGGCATAATGGTTCACTGTTGGTTCAATAGCCATCGACTGAAAGTCCCTCTTCTACGCTAATGGTAACTGGTATCCTCTCCAAGTTCATATCTTTAGCGCTGGAGTTGCAAATTACAGTACTCAGTAACGGTACTCAGTAGGGCTGCACAAAATCCTTCATCTTTCCAGCTCTTTACACTCTTTTGATAAAAGTAGTTATTTGGAGCTTCACACGCAGGAAAGCAGCAGCTGAACTCCTCAGTTTAAAAGGGGTTGCTACTCAGTACCAACACAACCTCTACTAGTAGCTCTAGTAGCTAAACCAGAGCAAACCAACGCTCGTTGATCTGTGGCAAAGACGTTCATCGACCGCGCGCAAAAGCGCAACACAGCAGACCCCAAAAAAGCCATCCGAGGGAGCGCAAGGCTTTATTGAGAGAAGAGCACTTTTCTTCCTGACTGGAGGCAAGAACGACCAAGTCGAAATCACTTTGAATTGTCGAGATGGTGAGGGTGAGCAGCCTCTGGGTAGCTGCGGTAGTGGCAGTCTCCGCTCTTGTCGGAAGTGGAGAGGCGCTTGCGGCGGACGCTGCGTCATCCCACAGGGCACTGCTTGCTTCGCGAGAGGGAGCAGAGGAAGCTGAGCACGAAAGGAATCTCAAGTTCAGCCTAAAGAAGACAATCAAGAAGGTTGGCAAGTCTGTGAAGAAGGGTGTCGACGACGTGGTGGACGACATTGATGATGAGGCGAAGAAAATCGTCAAATCCGCCGGAAAAGAGCTTAAAGAGCTGAAGAAGTCTTTCGCAAAGCCATTTGCGAAAAGAACTAGTGCTCTTTTTAGCAAAATTACCAGTGGCGCCACAGATGCGTGGGAGGACGTGCTTGGTGGCTTTGACGACTTGGGCGACTATCTCGACAACCAGTTCGTGGATGACCTGGAATGGCTTGGAAAACAGATTGCAGACGCTTGGGACTTTTTCTGTGACCTGCCACTCTCCAGAGCAATCACCATTACCGCTTGTGCTTATGGCCTGAATGTTGGGACTTGTGCGCTTTTGTCTGGAGCGGCGCCATACTGCGGAAGCAACACACTTTACAAGGCCATTGAGTTGGCCATTGATGTTGCACTTGTTCGCACGGCAATAAGCTGCAGTGTTTACCAAGCGCTGAAGCAAATTAGTGGGGATGGCTGGTGCAATGGCCGGGCAATGGCGGTTGCAGAGACGATTTCGAATATTTTCGTCATGGATCCGTACACTGAGGTTTGCACTCTTGGCGTGAGCTGCTCTTGCGGGGAGTGCAAGTATTCTTGCGACTATACCATAAACCCAGTGTGCCAAGGCTCTTCCTACAAGGCCGTCATCAAAGAGCTGGGAGAAATGATCGAAGATCTCCTGGACTAATTGCGCCGTGATTGGCGTGTGTTTTACAAAATTAGAAAAACAAAACTGTGTCTCCTTTGTGGCAATCTTCCATTCATTGATTTTTTAAAGTCTCTAGATCTGCGTGCACTGCTCCCAAAACAAGGCACCGAGGCCGACCTGGGGGGGAGGAAGCGGCACGCGAATCACGCGAGGCCTCGGACATCATCCCAGAGGAATCGAAACAACTCGAGGAGGCACATGTCCTCTCCATTAGTGAAGAAACAGCTGTTTGTGCGAATGGGAAAGACTTTGATGTCATGGCAGGGGCATTGCTCCTCTCGAGTCGCATAGAGCTTGGCAAAAGTTTGCTCGTGGACGGCAATGCGACAAAGAGGAGCTGTGTTGCACTCCAGAGCAGTGCGAGGAGGAAACATGCTGCTGTTCGCGGACCGGAATTTGGATCGCGTGGAACCTGACCCAAATAGCGGAGGGTTTAGGCTTCACCAAGTGGCTCATTTAACCCTTACCGGAATCTGTTTTCGCTTCTTTAGCTATACAAAGCTTTGCGTTTATTTGATTGAACACATGTGAGTTAAAAAGTCTTTGGGTTGAGACTGACCACCCCGAAAATCTTCGTAAAAAATTGCTTCTCAGGTAGTGCATGCTCTGTGGTAGAAACCAACTCTTTGATGCCTGGACACGCATGCGCATGGCAGATGATGGCGTATATGACCAGGTCTGGGTGACCGCGAATAACTCTTATGGTAGATTTTGGGTTCTTGCCCAGTGAAGAAAAATGAGAACGGCAAAAAAGGAAGAAAAGAAAAAAACGAGAGATGACAGCGACACGTCGGAGCGGGTCAATCAAATCAATTCGAGTCAACGAGTCATGGTGATGGCTGGGGCGGCTTGTGGCAGTGCTGGTCCTCACCGGCCCATCACGTTTTTGACCGAATGGAAAGTGCAAAAGCACAAAGAGGAAAAGCTCGCTTCAACCAGTGGCAACGGAAAGGTGAGTGTGCCAATGCGGTACCTCTCGCTTGTACTCGCCGACCCGCGCAGCATGGCGGGCGACACGGGCTTTTGCCCTGGGTATGTTCGTCTTTAGCGGCCTGGCAATCGCAAACGGCATATTCCTATCACAGCTCTCAAGTGAGCGAGCCGAACTTTCAGACAGGAGCGGTGAGGAAAGCTCGTCTGTTTTCCATTTTTTTTGGTGTTTACAAGCACGAAGAAGACCGCCGAAGGGAGGCTTACACGTTGCGTTCACAGTTCATCCTCGCGAGTTGAGCCTGCCAGAGTCGGCTTACTCGGTGCATAGGCTCCTGAATAGAACGTTAGGCGTACTCAATCGCCTAACGGGAGGATCGGAGAGAACTGCCTTACGGCAGCCTAGACAGACCCCTGGGGTTCGGGGGAGTTCCTACCACCACCTACCCCCCGTTAGTTTTCCGTAGTGAGTTGCAAATAGTTGGGATACACCAGCGCGAAAGTGAGCAGCTGTATTTCTAGCCATAGTGGGCTGAGATTCACAAAACTATAGCGTTGACCATCACGAACCTATTTTTTTTGTTGACGACCAGAGTCTAGGAAAAAACCTATCCCCAGGCAGTATTCAGTGTTGAAAGTGACAAAAAAAACTAACCTTGACGGCACACGCACACATACACAGCACACACCGTAAAGAACACGCGGACACAGGGCAGGGNACCAAGTCGACTTCGGCCTTTGGACAGTTCCAGACATACGACCCTATCTAGAAGACGTCGTCACCTTCGTGACAGACGCCCCGGAAAATTCCGCCGACATTCTCCAACGTTACTTCAAGTCCCGTGCGTCAATCGCAAGATACCTACTTGCCCTCGTCCATAACGCACCTCGCTCAGAGATCCAAAAGCTCAAAACACTTGCAGACGACAAGCAGAAGGACTTTTTTCAGCGCGCCAAACTTGACGACTTCATGCTCCATGATGAATTCGGCGAGCGCCTATCCCTTGCACATCGAGATGCTCATCTGTACTGGCCGCCAGGACAAAATCACCTGGTTCCAGTCCGACAAGACCATTTCAACCCGCTATAACAACCAACGCTTCACTCGATCATCAACATTCACGTCAAATCAAATTTCTTTTCATCAACAGAACCTATGTCACTTCCATCGAAATCCAACGATCCTGTCCCCGCACTTCTGGTTGCGGGCGGCCCGCCCGCTTAAGTTTTTTTTGTTGACGACCAGAGTCTAGGAAAAAACCTATCCCCAGGCAGTATTCAGTGTTGAAAGTGACAAAAAAAACTAACCTTGACGGCACACGCACACATACACAGCACACACCGTAAAGAACACGCGGACACAGGGCAGGGCACAGAGCAGTTCGCACAGTGGAGGTCATAGGTGTCGTTGTTCGCGATTGAAGCGTTCTGGAGGCTGACGCAACGAAGGAAGATGGGAATGTACGAGGACTGGGAAATTTGTGGCGTCAAGTCGAGATTCTGGTGTGTGAAGTCGTTGGACGAAGGACTAAACGCTCTCGACCGAGAGGTGGCCGTGCGGTAAGTGAGGTGGCGTCAGCTGGGTGAAAGAGCCGACCAAGTTGATTTCTGACGGTGCCTGTATTTTCACGCACAGGTCTGTTGGATACCTGTGGCAAGATGGAGCGATCCAGGTGGCCATGGCGCTCAATGGAAACAACACGCTTCGACAGTTA
>BLSF01000109.1:0-76579 GCA_012862575.1 Parietichytrium sp. I65-24A | reverse complement strand
AATTCGTCTTCGGTCACCAATGTGCCTGTCAGTGTCACACTCTCATCATCTACAGATGCATTGAAGGCAAGTTTGCTGATCTGAAGGCTGGAGGACATGACGTGCTCATCGAATGCGACATTTACGAGACCTGTAGATAGGTCAATGGTCACTGCGCTGCTTGACGAAGAGATTTCCGGTTTTGTGTTGTCAGACGTAACTACCGCCCATGCGCTGACTTCGTTTTCATTGTTGGAGCTGTCGCTTTGAGACCACAGAGCTGCGGTCCCGACAGTAATATTAAGATCCACTGATGAGGCTGCGGTGATGCAGTCTCGTCGTTCTTCTTCACTCAGAGCGCACGCAATGATTCCCGTTTCCGCATCAATGTTCTGAGTACTACTGCTTCCGCAGTTAGCCAATATTTCTCCATTGTCGTTCCTCGCCACCGCAATCAAACCCCAATCATTCACTGCTGTAGCATTTTCGACTTCTAGCTGTACGACGCCGTCATTTAAGTCTATTTCGGCATTCGCAATGCTTGCTGTGAACGCCTCACTTCTACCTGCCAGTCCGAATAGAAGGACGGATAACGTCGCCCCCCACCTGCTGTGCCTGTATCCACGGGCCGTTGGCACACCAGCCGACCTTGTCCTCATCTGCGCAAAGCTCTCTATCGGATGATCCTCCGCGGGCTATTGCATGTCGATCTATCTGCAAACTGTTCCTCCAAGCTCGCTCTTATCCTGAAACTGGCGCACCGACAACTCACTTGGAACACAAACACCGCTTGAATCTGCCCAGATCCTCACTCACCCTCACTCTCTCACTCTCTCACGAGCACACGAGAGTCTACGTTCACAGCTGTCGCAGTTCTCTTGCCAGGTCTTCCTTGAGTTGCTCTGGATCATCCACTCTTGTGTCTTGTGTGCAAAACTCTCCGTAGCTTGCGTGCATAGGTGGCTTTCAAAGTTGGCACTCTTTCTCTTCCTCTCTGGCCCTTATTTTGGGACCGTGGGAATCCGTGGCACCTCAGATGACCTCAGAAACGTTGCCCATGTCCGGTTCCTTCCTAGCCGCGGGTAGGACGTGCTATCGTCACTCTCCGCGGAACCCAAATCACCGGGTCCGGGTGGGGGAGGAGTAGGGTATTGGGTAAGAAGAGGGGTAGCCGAAGGTCGACGGTTGCGAGGGAATGGCTCGTTGTTCTGTGTGGGACAGGTCTTATCATCTTATCTTGACAGTGTGTACACAGACTCGCGAATTTAACATGTGAAATGGTGTTGTTGTATAGAATGGTCGAGCAAGGGAAGGGCGCATGAATGCCTGCGCACCAGAACCGATTTGTGAACAATAGCACTGCCTTTTAGAGAATCAGCGCGAATCAGAACTGAGAAAAGTGAAGATCGATGCAACAATTTGGAATGAATTTTTCGAGATGAGCTGTCTGTCGTATTTTGATCGCCGGTGATTTGATTTCCCTTTTGTCTCGCAACATCTGATTTGTTCACATCACCAATACTGCGATTGCCAATACCACCAAAAGAAGACGCGGAAGGTGGCCTGCTGCTGAGCTTGGAGGGTTTGTGAAGTCATTCGGAGAAGGAGTGCCCTCCTGAGTTGTCTGGGAAGGGTACGCGATCTCCATTTGAACTCCGAGCAAACCAACGCATTGATAATTGGTGAGCGTGTAATTGTTTGCAAAGTATACATATCCATTGTCCCCCCAGGACGTGCCCCAGCTGTGTTTCTCAAATCAAAATGCGCTTGCGTGTAAGTGACGGAGTTCGCCGAGAAAACTGGTTAACGAGTTCTGACACTGCAAATTAACTTACCTGTTCTTGATCTTAAGCGCCATGCTCCTACGGCGTGTCACGCATTGACAGTGAGTCAATTTAGCGACTTGGTTAGTCGGCCGGCAATCCACAATCATAAAATTAGTAAACTTACGAGGTTCCGAAATCTTGAACTCCGACGAGGAGAATGGCATGGTCCAGAGGGCACGAAGCGGAGGATTCCATAGTCGTTGGACAGTCATCTACGGACAGCACCCCCCCAGTGTAGTACTTGAAGCATGGGTCGCTTGCCACTACACCAATGCTCGCCGGGGTTTCTAAGAGCATTTCATACACTTCCTGATTGGTAGGATATCCGTCAAAACTGCTCAATTGCTCATTGCCGGATGCTTTCACAATGCCGTCGGTAAGCTCACTCGCATCGCAGGCAATCGTGCTTGTGACGTCTCGATTTTCATATTCGTATGAAGATGCGGAAACGATGAGGTTTGTCGCGCTGTATGAAGAGGAGCCTGTCCACACGGACTGATAGTTGCCTCCTTGGCAGCCATTGTTCTTGCCTTGGGTGTCGCAACTGATGATCTGTTGAGCGCTGAGCAAGAACGTTTCTTGTGTTTTTCCGGCATTGTTCATATTTATCCAGTTCCGCGCTGCAATGCATTCGGAGGCGGAGAAAGCCCAGCAGCCTCCGCAAGAGCCTTGATCTTGTACAACTTCGCTGACAGCAGTTCCAACCCAATCTTTTGTAGACACATAGGCCCCTGAAGAGTCTTGTTGCAAAATGCCGATCTCGGGGCTGGAGGTCCCCGAGTCTCCACCAAAGCCGCCCCAAATTCCCGAGACGGTACTCTTTGTCTCTACGAGACGACTCGACGAAGAAGATTGGAGGGTTGTATTTAAGGACTGAAATCCGGCCAGCGACCTTTTGAATTCCTTATTTGTGAGGAGGGCGAGGGGATTGAGAGAAAATGTAGCATTTCTGCCTCCACGATTCATCATTCTGTTGATGACACCGAGCTCTTTGATAAAAATGCAGTATCTCAACACGCGGCCCAAGTTGCTTCCAAGGTGACTCTCGCTCAAACCGTGCGCGGCAAGCATCTCCGACAGTTGCACTTTCAAGGTTTCATTCGGCTCCAGCCCTACGACTGGCAGAGCGCATTCCGAAACTTCACCGCTGAGATCCTTCAGGAGTTCAACGGCCTCAGTTTCGTTCATTTCGAGCACTGCCCTGTGCAAAATCCTTCCAAAGCTGGTCGACCCTTCCACCTCAGCGCTCGCTACGTTGCTTATCGAGCCTTCCACACTGCTACCGGACAGCACCTCCTGGGCCATTCCGCCGCCAATTTGAACAGCACGCACCGGTCCCGTGTTCGCCAGGAAGGCAACCGCTGCCACGACGAATCTCCAACCAGCCATTCTCCGTCAGGTTCTCAGAGCTGGCTAATTAACTAACGCTGCGCGAGGCGACGCTTGAAAGCGAAACCTGTCAAGTTCGCTCAGGCTATAAGCACAGCCTCTCAAGATTCGAACGTGCCCGATGACCGACCAGCCGAAAGACGCTGCTCTCTATTGCGAACTGACTGTGAGTCACGTGACCTCAGCTGCTGCATTTCCGTCGTTGAACAATCACCCCACTATGGCAGGGGTTACAGCTGCTCACTGTCGTCCAGTTCAGTTCGCCTCAGCTGGAACTGTTGAGATAAGATTTCAAGAACAATGTTGAACAGCAGTCCAGCTACGCATTGGTTAGTCCGTAGAGATAAGACCTGGCAACGGTTGAGCAATGTGTGTAAACTTTTGATGATCAATCAATGATCACATTGTTGTGTCACCTACACTTTGGAGGAAACAAGAAAATGTTGAATTGCAAGTGGGAACATGGAGCTAATCCGATCGGTCATTCGATTGGAGGAGAACAACTTTAAAGAGCCGAGGCAGATCGATCGCGTCTTCAATTGGAGTTTGCGTCGAAGCGATCGGAGACGAAGGTTTCCTGCGGACGATAGATGGATGTATCAGCTTGAGAGCTATCCAGTCGAGGCATCTCACTGCTCTGCGGCAGCAGGAAGGCCTTGCGCTAATGACTATCCTTCGCTACCGCTAGCTAGAGCCTCGGTGTTGGACGAGTGAATGTCCCCGATGAACACCTTCGACATCTCTCGTTGCATCGCATCCTTTCTTGAGCCAAGTCAAGTTCTAGCGTCTTTGTTTCTCTACTAGCTAGCTAGTAGCTACTCTAGTGACACAAACTTGAAGTGAAGTACAACTCTCTCATGCGCATGCAAGGATTTTTTGTGGATCGCGATTTCGAGTGCAGTGATGCTACTTCAGAAACGCAATTTCACTGCACCGCACGGATTCTCAATCAAGCACACATGCTTGCTTCAAGGATAGGCTTTCACGCTTTATGCACATTTACGCAAGGAAAGCTCTGGATCACCCAGCTATTGCCTGGACATGGTTCTCGAGAACATTTTGTAAAAGAAATATTTAAAAGTATTTAAAAGATGATTGATTCGAACACTAGTTGAAAACCATTCGCACAAGAACAGCTGTAACGAGTTGAGGCAGAGTGAATGCGCCTGCACTCGGAGTTGGTGTTGAAGCAATTGGAGACGAAGTTTTCCCTCCGTCAGCAGAGGAGGGAGCTGCCGAAGTATCAGCTTGAGATGGGCTAGGCGGCATCGTGCCGGTCTGAACGGTTGTAGACGGGTAAGCAATCTCCATATTGACGCCCAGTAATCCGACACAATTGTAGTTGGCGAGAGTAAAGTTGTTTCCGAAATAGACGTAGCCGTTGTCTCCCCAGGAGGACCCCCAGCTGTAAATAAGCAACAACCATTCATCGCCAGTCAGAAAAAATTACAGATCCTCGTCAGGAAGCAACTGGAGAACGAACTCACCTGTTTTTGATTTTGAGCGCCATATTCCTAATTGTATTCCAAAATCCCAAGAAAGAGTCAGGTTGTCAGTGCGGGATACTCAACCCCATTCCTTTGTGGTCAAGTGCAAAAAAGTGCGCAACTCACGATGTTCCATAGTTCTCTACCCCTACAAGGAGAACGGCGTGGTCGAGTTCGCAGGAATCCAAATTCATGGTAGTAGAGCAGTCGTCCACGGTCAAAACTCCGCCTGTGTAATATTGAAAGCACCGGGCAGACGCGACGATGGCAACACTCGCCGGAGTTTCAAGAAGCATCTCGTAAACTTCTTGATTGGTGGGGTAGCCTCTCCAGGTTCTCAATGCAACGTTGTTGTATGCTTTCACCAACCCGTCGGAGTTTTGCGCGGAGTTGCAAGCAAGTGTGGTGGTGGAGTCCGCGTTTTCATACGGGTAAGAGTTGACAGTTTCAAGAGGATTCGTGGCACTGTAGGACGACGAGGTCTCCCAAACATATTGATAATTACCTCCGTTGCAGCCGTCGTTCGAGCTCTCTGTGTCGCAACTGATGAGCTGCTGAGCACTGAGAACAAGGGTTTCTTCATTACTACCTTCATTTTTCATGGTAATCCAGTTTCGCGCCGCAATAGCCTCTGAAGCAGAGAAAGCCCAACAACCTCCACAAGCGCCTTGATTCTGGACAACTTCGCTGACCGCGGTTCCGACCCAGTCCACATCCGATATCGGCTGCCCAGAGCCATCACTTTGAGGAAGACCAATTTCGATGCTCGAGCTTCCGCCACCACCCCAGATTCCGGAGAGTTCGACCCTGGAGCTCTTGGCCTCGATGAGAACACTCGGCGAAGAGCGCAGAGTGGCGTTGGTGGACTGAAATCCGGCCAGAGAGGCCTTGAACTCATCATTTGAAAGCAGAGCAAGTGGATTGATCGCAAACGTTGCGCTGGTTCCTTCTCTGGTACTCATCCTTGCAATTTCTCTGCGCTCTCTAATAAACAAGCAGTATCGCAGCACGCGACCGAATTGAGCCCCAAGATGAGTTTCATTCAAGCCATTTGCTTCCAACATCTCATCAAGCTCCAGCTTGAGCGACTCTTCGAGCGTAAAGGTTATATCGGGAACAGAGCATTCAGGTACACTGGCTTTCAGATCTGCCAAAAGTTTGACGGCTTTCTCTTCGGTCATGTTCAGCACCGCTTGGTGCAAAATCCTCGCGAAGGTTGTGGAGCCTTCAACGTGTTTGCTGTCCACATTAAATACGCCACTCCCCTCCGCCATCACCTGCAATTTACTCGCCTGCACAGCTTGCGACGTTTGTACACTGGCCAGCAAAGCAAACGCCGCCACCAACGCTGGCCATCGTGCCATTCTCCGCATGCGCGTGCCTTACGCTCAGACTTGAAGTTTTGCGGTCTGGCTGGCTCAGTATCTTCGGCTTTGACAAAGCTCTTTCGCTCGATCGGGTACTGAGTAGTGACCGAGGAGCGGCACATCGCGCAACCTTTCCTTGCATCGGATTATATATCGGATTAACATGTCCATGGATTAACAGCCAATAAAATCTTCACTCGCATTTTTCTTCACATGTCAATCGAAATCAATCAATTGATACCGTTGATGGCCCATGTTGTCACCGTTACCTCTACCGTGAGACGTAGCAGAAGAGTTCAGCGAGCTGTCTGAATCTGTCAGCTGACCTGAGAGTGGAATTTGGAGCTTCTTGTTAGTCGTGATCATGGTGCTTTCGAAGGCAACGCAATCATCGTGGTGCTATCCTGGCTAGGAAGGAATTGGGATTCGGCCTGGTTGAAAGATTGGCTTCATCAAGCCATTCACTCGCGAGGTTGATTTGATGGGTAGGAGTCGAGACCTTCTGGGCTTACAATGGCAGCGAATTCAAAATTTCAGAATTCAGAGCTCAAAAAGAGGTTATCGAATGGGCTCCAACGCGTTTTATGAATTATGAATCCGCTTTGAGGAACTTACTGGAAATGCGCCGTTCATCATTTCTTCGTTCTGCGATGGAAGTTCCGCCCTGCACTCATGTTGAAAGGTTGGATTTCAACAGTAACGAAGCTTAAAAAATCAGCCCGCCGATAAGAGAAAACAAAGGTAATGAAAAACTAGAAGAACAAACGAAATGCATGGAAGAGATGGCTAGAAATCAGTTTTTGACATTGCTCGAATACAGAATGGCGGCTGTACCTTATTCTTTGTTATGGAATGACGAGCAAAAGGAGAACAAGGCTGGCTGAAATGATAATACATAGCTGTCGTGGGGATGGCTCAACGGAAGAAAATCGCGAGCAGAACCGCAAAAAGCTGAGGCGAGAAAAAAGATCCAGCGCTTGGTGTTGAAGTAAAGTCACTTTCAGACGGAGTTCCTTCCTGCACAGTCGTGGAAGGGTAAGCAATCTCCATGTTTATGCCAAGCAGGCCATTGCACTCGTAATCGGAGAGGGTGAAATTATTTGCAAAGTACACAAATCCATTGTCTCCCCACGAAGATCCCCAACTGCAATTTTAGGAAACGATAATCGTTAGTGGCGGGTCGCTGGTCGCCTCCGAGTTTTTGGCAACGAAGCCAACTCACCTATTCTTGATTTTCAGAACCATGTCCCTGCAAAATAAAGAAATATACAAAGACGCCAGAGCAGTTATTAGCGAATGTCAGTGCCAGGTCTCGCTGTCCGATTGAATATTGCAATGAGAAACTTACGAGGTCCCGAAGTCCTCTACACCTACGAGCAGAACAGCATGGTCGAGGCTGCAGGAGCTTGCTTCCATTGTGGTGGAGCAGTCGTCCACAGTCAGAATCCCACCAGTGTAATATTTGAAGCACGAGTCACTGGCAACGATGGCTACGCTTGCTGGAGTCTCCAGCAGCATTTCGTAAACGTCCTGGTTGCTTGGATACCCGCTGAGAGAACTCAATGCTACATTGTCGTATGCTTTGACGAGGCCGTCAGTGAGCGCGCTGGAGTCGCACGAGAGGGTTGTGGAGTCATCGCCGTTTTCAAACGGGTACGACGAGGCTGAGACAAGTAAATTTGTCGCACTGTACGAGGATGAGCTTGCCCATACCGTCTGGTAGTTGCCACCATCACAGCCCTGGTTGGTACTTTCCGTGTCACAGCTGATGAGCTGCTGCGCGCTGAGCAAGTAAGTGTCTTGGTCAGTGCCTGCATTGTTGAGGGTGATCCAGTTGCGCGCAGCGATGCACTCGGAAGCCGAGAAGGCCCAGCATCCTCCGCAAGATCCTTGATCCTGAACATCAGAGCTCACTGCAGTTCCAACCCAGTCTTTCGAGGAGATGTAAGCCCCGGTGCTGTCAGTCTTTAAAACGCCAATGCTAGAGTCGGAGCTATCGGAGTCAGAGTCAGAGCCAGAGCCGGGTCCGCCACCCACAATATCTGAAATGATACCTTTACTGGTTGTATCGAGGATTCGGCCTGAAGAGCTGCTCTCAGAAGTGTTGGCGGACTTGAATCCAGCCAAGTACAATTTAAACTCCTCATCAGACAATAGGGCGAGAGGATTCAAAGCGAAGGTCGCTTTCGTTCCGGTCCTGTTGCCCATCCTCTCTACATTGCTTGATTCCTTCATAAAGAGACAATACCGGAGCATGCGGCCAAAATTTTCCCCGAGGTGTGTTTCATTTAGGCCGTGTTGGCCAAGCATGCCGTCGAGATTGTTCTTGACGGTCTCGTTGGGAGCGAATCCTATTGTTGGCGTCGCGCATTCGGGCACTTGTTTGCCCAGGTCCATTAACAGATCGGTAGCCTTGCTCTCAGTCATGTTGAGCACGGCGCGGTGAAGAATCTTCCCGAATGTGGTAGAGCCCTCCACCCCTTCATCGCCCAAAGCAGGGGTGGTTTTGTTCACTGTATTGATGACATCTTCCGCCAAGTCTCTCTGGTCATCTCGTTCCCTCACCATCGCAGCATTTGTGCTCCCGAGAAGAGCCGCGACCACCACGAGAACGGACAAACGCGCCATAATCACTCCCACTGTCACTCGACACGTCTCTATTTGCCACTTTCGCTTCGTCGAAGATGGGAGTCTGGCACTCTGGCAACACCCCGGCGGTGATTTGGACTCAAAAAAAAAAGGTGAGAGGGCCGGACGGGAACAACGGCACCAGGAAAGCACAGCTACGTTTGGATCAAAACCCTGAGCTCAAAGCTCGATTTTCTGATATCTGAACCACGACCCCAAGTCGCCGGACGCGAGAGCGCTCTTCACGTTTCGGGCACTTGATCTCTCCTTGACCAGTGGAACGTTTCGAGATTGGCCTTGCAAGTTGGCGTGGAAATTTGCCTCGGAAGATCGTTTGGGAGTGCTGCTTCACTTGCCAGACGAGACGGTGCTAGCCCCTTTTGTTTCCGTTTTGCTGGAGCGGAGTGATGGCAAGTTTCTCACTTTCCGCCAAAAGCTCGCACAGAGAACAATGTGTGCTGTTGTCCACTTTGCGCTTCAATGACTTCACATGTCAATGCACAGTGCAATTGACTACACAAAGCTCTGAATTTGCAACACCCACCGTGGGTAGGAGACGCTCTCTGAAACGCATTGTAAGCACTTTGCCTACGACTTCTCCGACTGGACTGAGCCGGTAGCTTTGGTACTACGAGTACTGACTTGGAGATTGCATTACGGTACATTACCGGTACGAAAGTATTGTTCAAGTTGAGTGTGTGAGTGCCAGTAGTGCCTGTTCGATAATGTTCGACAGAGCAAAGCTGAGCCGACTCTTCTTGCAAAACAACAGAAACATTCTGTTGATGTCTGTTGGGCCATAAGTTCATTCGCCTCAAGAATGTAAGCCGCTGCCCTCATCGTCAACTTGAACTTCTTCCAACACCTGCTCCAACCAAGCGTCTCTCAAAAACCTCACTGCACCCTCAATACAGTTTACGCCATCTTACACATTATCTGTCCCCGGGAAATACAGCACCAGGTCTACTTGGTCCAGGTTTTCCTACCACAGCTACACTACTATGTACTCGCAGTACTGACTGTGAGTACCCTTTTACTCTACACTAATGCAAGGTCACGCTGGCGTTTCGTAATGTACAGCAAATGGCTGCTAACTTCCGGTAAGGAAGTGCTACGCCTTGGGTGGATTGGAGATGTGCATTGAACTAGTGTATGGATAAGTACTGCTATTAGGCTGTGAAAGCGGAGCGAAAAGTGCAAAGCGCCTTTTGGACAGCATGAAAAATGCGCAAAGGTAGAACTGATAAGATTGATGAGACTTGGTAGATTTGATGAGAGCATTTCGGAGATCGGACGGGAGCGGGGAGAATGTGGGATACAAAGATGGTTCCAAGTCCTCCTAGTGGTCAAAGGGATGCGCTGTGATGATCATCGAGCGCCAATTTGCCAGCTCTCTGTTCATGAATGGGTCAATAGTGTCAATCTCCTTCCGAGTGATTCATCAGATTCATCTGAATTCTGAATTGTGACTCTCACGGCGGGAAATCATGGGAAAACGCCATTCAACATTTTTCCTAAGCTGGGTTGACTCACAGTGAGTGTGCTCTAATTGAACAGTTTCAGCCCCGCAGGACGCGGAAGTTTGAGAGGCTTGGCTTCTGTCCAACGAGGAAGTTTACTACACTTTCAAAGTCTTCGAACTATCGGTTCGGAGTTGAAGCCGCGAGCTCGACTTTTGCCCGTTCATTTTGCCGTAAAAGTACGTTGTCTCCGTTTGAAAATGCGACGAAACGGAGCTTCAACCCTGGGGGTATCCTGCCAATCCTGCCTGCTCTTGTGTGTCCAACGAGGCATGCTGGCTTGCTCATCCACATGCACATCATCCGCCTGTTAGAGTTTGTTACATATCAGCCACGCGAATGACGTGTGTTGGGGTGGTTGGAACCCAAAGCGACATCCAGCGAGGCGCACATTGCCTTTGGGAGCTTTTGGATGCACTCGCATGTACTGAATTAGCAGCGGAAGCGAACGACAGTGAGCAGCTGTGGCCCCTGCATAGTGGGGTGCTGAATCAGCGTCTACAGAGTCTCAAGCATTTACTACCCAGAGCCAATACAGGCCGAAGCCTCGTTCCAATGTGTCCCTTATAGATCCAAAGAATCCCGTCGCCTCGATTCTTTTCGATTCTTTCCGGTCAACAGTTGCTAGAAAACGAAAGTCCACTTCCGACAGACCTTCGAACATCTCGCAGCAGAAGAGTTCCAAAGCTTTGAAATGTCTCAGCATTTCGCGCTGGGCCGTGCCTGCAAGAACTCTAAAATCATATGACCCTATGCCGATTTGTTTCCTTCTTTCTTTGTCCAATCCATCGCAAAAGTCCTTTTCTCATTTTGCGTGTCTCAGCGTCGAGGACTCGTAAATTCCGAACGCCCAAATGGGATCGTCCAACTTTGCAACGTAGTGATGTTCTCGCTTCCACTAACTGACATGCGACTGCGAGTACTTTCTTTCGTTCTCCACATCGTCGTGAACGTTAAAAGAGTGTGAGTGGATTGGCTCCCAGTGCTCCCAGTGCGTTCGAATGCGATTGGACTCCGGACGCTCGTTCCACTGTGGGCACTTGCGATACCCAGAGACCCAGAAACTCAAAGACACGATAAGGCCAAGTTCGAGAGCTCCAGTTTCTCATTGCAAAGCCTTTGCAAGGTCTCGTGCTGCATAGCTGCATACGCTTTCTCACGGTCCATGCGTGGCACTTGCTCCAAGAGCCGCTGCCAAAGTTGACACAGAGTCGAAGAGAGAACGAGAGAACGAGAGAAGAGCGTCGCTCGCGGGGCACGATGGCCTGAAAGAGCTGCTTCTTACAGACTGCGAAGACGACGGCTGCGAAGCGCGAACCTCAAAGCTAGGGGATAGGCTTGAGCGTCACGAACGGTCGTTTGGAGACAGAAAGTCTCGAGGTGGCAGGGCGTCAGAGGCGCACGCAACTGTGAAGGCCCGTTGGCTCGGAGGCTCGGAGGCTCGGGAGGACGGCGTCATGCAGGCGAATGCAGGAGATGTGAGCGCGGCGGGCGCGCTTGTGCTTGAGCCGTTCTACCATGGGTCGCACGCGTATCTGTGCAACGCGCTGGAGCACGGCTTGGGCGGGTCGGTCAGAGTGGTCGGGTTGCCTGGTGGCACGAAATGGCACTGGCGGATGCTTGTGTCCGCAGCGAATTTTGCACACGTCTTGGACGAGAAGGTGGACGCGAGCGCGCGTGAAGCGTGCAAGGTCGTGCTGTGCACGGCGATGACGAACTTGGCCGAGCTCGTCGGGCTTTGCCCTTGGCTTGCCAGGAAGCGAAAGGTGGTTTACTTTCATGAGAATCAGCTCGAGTACCCCAAATCTGCTGGCGCGGACGGTTCGCATGCAAAGGGGCAGTCGGATTTTAATCTGGTATGGAATCAGATTGTGTCCTGCCTGGTTGCGGACAGGGTGTTCTTCAACAGTTCTCACAATATGGAAACGTTTCTGGCGCAACTCGATCCTTTCATCAACAAGATTCCTCGCGTAAGTCGGCCAACCGGAGTCTCTGCTGCGGTGATCAGGCCCAAATGCAAGGTCTTGTACGTCCCAATCACAGTCCCGATTCACCTCAAGGAGAGGGTGGGGGAAGAGCAACGAGGAAAAAGTCTGCACGTAGTCTGGGCTCATAGGTGGTAAGTTTCCAAGCCCTTGGACGGACGGACGTGTGAGTCAAGGCGAGCCACCACGAACAGCTTTGTCGCTAACACTTGTTTGGGCTTTATCTCTGCGTTCCAGGGAGCATGACAAAGATCCAGAGGCCTTCTTGCGAGTCATTAAACTCGTGGACAAATTGCAAGTCAATAATCAGGATGGTGGTATCATTCGCTTGTCTGTATTGGGCGAGGCGAGCCCTTCAGGGGCAGAGGGTTTCGCGCTTGCAAAAGAAGCCCTCCCCTCAAGCGTGGAAATTCTGCACTGGGGTAGGCTCGAGTCTCGTGACGACTATCTGCAGGTTTTGCGTTGCGCCGATGTGGCTCTTTCGACCAGCGTCCACGAATTCTTTGGAATATCCATGGTTGAAGCTGCCACTTGCGGATGCTATCCGCTCTGCCCGAACCGTCTGTCTTATCCGGAGCTTTTCCCAAGGGAGTGCCTTTACAATACAGAAGCGCAGCTGTTCAAAAAACTCCGGAGTTTCATTAAATCACCAGAGCTCCCGAGGAGGCTAATGGCTACCAGCGAGTGGGCTGAGAGACTCGGCGAGTTTCAATGGGATCCCCTTCCGGACACCGAGGACAGACTTGGGCGGTGTGGTTTGCGTTGGCGCGATGAGCTTTGTATCTCATCACCATCAGAATCACAGAATTCTTTTCTTGAAACCCCGAGCTCTTCCTAGCAAAGATAAACAAGAACTCATGCACAAACAAGTTCCTATTTTTTTCACTGCTCTGTTCAGCGAAAACAAAAGCCTAATTTTAAAGAATGACCTTCGCACATGCACATCTCCTCTTTGACTCCAGCGTGTCGTCGCGCCATATCGCGCCCACACATTCTCACTCAACCTGGCCGTCAGTGAGTGCTTCATCGTGATGAATGATCGATCAATGATCGTGGCGTTCATTTCATTGAATGATTGCAAACAATGCAAACAATTGAAACAAGCCAACAATCGCATCACAGCCGCTTTCATGTTCTGCCCATCTCTACACACTGCTGTGTGTTGTGCTTGTGTGTGTTGCATTAGTTGCATTTTGGTTTTCTCGAGCTGGAAGAGCTGGAGCAATTGCAGTGTAGAGTACTAGTACAAGTATATGTTCGTTCTGTGCGTTCGAGAGACTCATGGCTCATGGGTTGCGTGGTCTGCAACTATCTCTTCTGCATAGAGCGTATCGCGGAGTTGTGACGAGCGCACTGCATACGTTCGGGTCGGCGATCCACCACGTCTAGTCTGCGCAATGGGGGCCGGGTCGGAGTCTCACTATGAGGTGTTGGGCATCCCTCAAGAGAGCTCGGCAGCTCAAGTGAAAGCGGCTTTCCGTAAACTTGCAAAGGAGACCCATCCGGACTCCGCGGAGCGCGCGGATCCGACGCGGTTCATGCGAATTCAGGAGGCCATGGACGTGCTCGGGAACCCCGCTCGGCGGTCGGTGTATGATAGCGAACTTTTGTCTCAGGAGCGAGGGGGGCAGCGGTACAGCGCGTTCGCGAGGGGCTCGGCTGCGAAGAGCACAGCTGCGCAGTACGATGAGTCTGAGATCGCCATGCCAGCAGCAAGATACGCGACTGTGCGGCCAGATGTACATTATTTCAGGCAGCAGCGGCGCTCGCCCAAGACGGAACTGGAGAGGATGCGGATCTTGAGGGAACGCACGGTAGGTGTGCACAGTTCAGGGAAGATCGGCGCCTTAGTAGGCATTCCGATTGCCGCTTCGCTGGTGCTTGCGTCCGGAGTCGTCTACAAGGCGCTGTTTGTCAGCTAGATTGGTCTCTTTGGGCTCTTCGTTTGCAGAATTCAGAATTCAGATTTCGGAATTGCTTCCGCGTTAGTGTACAAACAACAATCCCCCACTGCCCAAGGTCCCCCACCCAACTTTATAAATCTTGAGCGATCAACCTGGACAGGTTGGCGCATTGCCATTAAAAGTTAGCTTTGAACTGATGACGCGGAACGAACATTTCAACCGTGCAAGACTTTTTTGCTCTTCATCGTGAACAAGAGGCAGTTTGCTTCCTGTTTTAAATTCCAAATTTCAGGCAGTTTGCTTCTGTTCCAAAGTTCTATATGCATGCACTGGAGAACGAGAATCAACGGGCAAGCTGCTTCGTCTCTTGTGGACTGCGGGTGAGTAATTTTGTCCCTGTGTCGAAAGCTGAAGCGGATAGAGGCACAACCATCTTGAGTTCAATCCAGGCTCAGCCTTGCTGTCCGTGCAACGGCTCCACGATTATCAGGCGGGAAAGGCTCGCGTGGAGAAAACGCAGTTCTTCAAAGGTTTGCTGCGCAACACGAGTCGCGGCTGAGCATAATAAGGAATGGAAAAAATCGAACCAAAAGTCCTGACACGTCTAAAAAGCTAGCAATTCAAACATTTTAAATCCATTTAGTTGGAATCACTTGGCATCTTGGAAGCAAGGGCGGTCAAGGCAAGGTCTCCCTCTCCTTTTGAGCGGATGTATCCACTGAGAGCAAATGGGGTGAATTTGCCAGTGTACAGACCAGTCCTAGGGTCAACGTGTCCAACGTTGATCTGAATAGATCCCTTATCGCGCGAAGTGATCAATCTGTTGGTCCACGAGCTGCTCGAGTCAAATCAAATCAACCCCCCGTCAAAAGTACGCACCAATCCCAAATCCCAATCCCAATCATCAAAGCGTAGCATCCCGCAATCAATCTCACATCGTCAGTATCTCCCGTCCATATGCATCCTCGCACATCCCCAACAACAAAGCCAACACAATCCACAATCCACATCCCACTCGCGTCCGCGGCAAAGAAAACCCCAAACCATCCGGCAATCCACGCATTCGCAACTCACCATTTGCGTGGCAAATAGAGATCAACGTTCTCTCCTGCGTCGTTCTGCATCTTGCTTGCTTTGCCGTGTGCTTTTGCGTGTGCTTTCGAGGTTGCTCTTCGCTCTCTCTCTCTCTTTCTCTCTCTCTCTTTTCCTCCCTCTGTCTCTCTCTGTCTCTGTTTCTCCTAGCCGCGCTACCACCCGCCTACCACTCCTTTCCTCCATACATTTCCGTAGTGTTTTGCGTACCTCTGTCGGTACCCGCTGCCGTGCTAGGGTTTGTGGTGGGTGGGGGTAGGGTGGAATAGGCTGTGGTAGAGTGAGAGCGTAGTGGATGTAGGTCCATGGAGGGATAGGCGCTGGGGGTAGGGGTGTGTAGGAGTGGGGGCTGCGCGATGTGTAGGTGGATTGTAGGGGTGGGTGGTAAGGTGGGGTTAAGGTGTGTTATGGCGGAGTGGTAGAGAGGAGGGTAGAGGGTAGGGTAGGAGGAGGGGTGGTCGGGGAGAGGCAAGGGTTTGAACCCTAAACAGGGGCGGGTAGGTTAGGGTGTGAAGGGTATTGACGATCAAGATTCAAGAGGGGAGGATTGGAAGTTCGGAGTATAGTATTGAAAGTTGATGGAGTCCGTTGTGGGATCCCGACTCAGAGGCTCAGGTTCAGGCTCAGCTCAGAGACTCGAGCTTAAATGAAATGAAAAAGTTTAGGCGTTCTGGCAAAGTTCGCAGATTAAAGCAAGACAGAACAAGACAGAACAGAATAGAATGATATATAGATTTAGAAAAAGACTTGGGATTGTGGCAAGGCTTGAGCTTGAGGGGCGGTGGACTTCGTAAATTGTCGGAAGGAATTGCACTTTGTAAACGATGAAACGTAAAGCTCTTGCGCACTTGCTGTCCATCTTGAGCTTAAATCGGAAAGTTCAAGCTTCATGTTTATTGAAGAAGAAGAAATGCAAGGTTGGCGAACTCTGCTTGCGACGGGCACAAATGAGCCGCGCGAAATGCATTTTCCACACATAACAACTAAGGCCAAGCCACCAAAAAAAAAGCACATTACATTGTCCTCACTGTCAGTACACAAGTTCTAAGCTGGAAATGTCTGTTGCACCAAAGCGAGGTCAAAATATACACAAGCAAAGTACCGCTCAATCAGTGTCTCCGCCAGTGGAGATAGAGGGAGACAGACAGAGAGGGCGAGAGGCCTGACTGTGCGAATCCCGATTCTTGCGCAGTTACCCGCCACAACGGCGTTGGGAGCGACGAGGGAAGGGTCTGCGGTTTGTAATGGCCTGGGCTTCAAAGTTGGAGTCGCAGCTTTCATCCCGGTAATCGTCATTGCTGCTGGCTTGGCAGGTGTTTCGTTTCATATCAGATTTTGAGCGTGCGCGCACACGGGAACACACGAGGAGAGATGCACAAGCTCTCCCACGTGGAGGCGCAGCGAGTGCTTGGCGTATTCGAGGAGACCCTCGAGAAGCTCTCTTGCCTCTCAAATGTTCCGCAAAGACCTACGGTAGCTCTGTTCCGGGAACTGGAAGGGGTCAAGTCGTACGGAGTTTTGCATTCACTGGAAGGTCAGTATCAGCTCGAGGAAGCGCTGGCGGTGGAGCGAGAGCGCACTCCGAGCTTGGAGACAGCATCCGCTCTCGAAAAGAAGCACAAGGTAAACACCCGTTCATTATGCAGGCTCTTGCGCGAAGATATTCAAGCTCTCAATGTGCTGTTCCGCTTCGACAACGGAGAGGAGGACGATGACGACGATGTTGACTATGATCTCGACGAGGACCGGTATGAAGATGACGAGGATTTTGAGACCAAGTTTATGGACTCTCCCGGAGAGGGCAAGAGGAAAGGGCGCAGGACGCACGTCCGACTCTCGGATTTGCACACGGTCTTGGGCGATCTGCGCGATGTGGTGTACAAGGGGCTTACGACGACCGTGGAGGACGAGAACTCTCAGCGGACAATGTTTCAGACTGTTTCATCCCGCGAGAAGGACGCAGAGGAGGACCGGAAAACACTAGAACATCAACTTGCCATCGCCCAGCGGAATCGGCAGCGAATGACGACCGAAATGGATGCAATGATTGCCAAGCTCAAGTCAGAGTTGAAAGAGGTGAGACACTCCGCGGAGCAGGCAGAAGCAATCCTGCAATCAGAGATTACAAGCGAGATGGAAAGAATTAACAAGGAACACGACGAGTCCATGGAGCAGCTTAGGCAAGAGGAGTCCAAGTTGAATGAGGAACTTGCACAGATGGCCACGGAAATGGAGCAAACTGATATCCAGCTGCAGAAAAAGCGCACCAAGTATGAGGGCGAGGTGAACACACTCATTGAAAAGTACGATGAAGACATGATGGACAAGCAGGATAAGCTCGATGGTCTGCGTAAACAGTACGATCGAGAGAAGGCGCGCCTGGCGGAGCTTGAGGAGTATTTTGCGAAGGTGGACCTCGAAAACGAGCGCATTGCCAAGGAAGAGGAGGAGTGGAGCCACTACATGGCCGAACGCGCAAAGGAAGACGGCATCTATGATGTCGCCGCTGCTGCATTGCAAAAGATATACAGAGGCTACGTAGCGCGTATTCAGTTTGATGCATTGAAGAAGAAGTCAAAGAAAGGCAAAAAGTCGAAAAAGTAGTTGATCACTATACAAATTAATTAAAAGCTAAATGCGCTCTGTGTCTGTCTTGTTATCTTGCTGTCTTTCAATGGTTTACGCAGAAGAGATTACAGTTTGCTGTCCAAGCGGGCGGCACAGGTGCGAGGTGCCACGCCACAAGGGCTGGAACGTGGTGAAATATCCTAGAAAGGCGCTCGCAACGCCTACGAGCACGCCGCCGTTCACATCGGAAAAGTCGTGCGCGTAGTCTGTGATCCTCGTGGCCGCAATATACACGGCCAGCGAGATGGGAGCGATCACAGTGACCGTTGCGACTGCGAACGAGCCGCGAAATGGGTCCGAAGACTTGGAGAATGTGAGCCCCTTGCTGCTGAACACGCCGAATTTGCCCGACAGATACAATGCGAGAAACGTCATTGCCTGAAACGTAAACGATGTGTGTCCGGACACATAGCTCAGGTTATAAGTGTGGTCATTTGCAAGCCGCCGCTCGAAAGCGCTCGGCCTTAGTCGCCCGCAAAATCGTTTTAAAAATGTAGTACACAGCTCACAGACTGCGGCGGACTGAAACAAGCCCAGCGCAAAGTGATGCACATCAAGCTGCCAGAACCAGCTCGTCCCCTTAAACTTTACAAAGATTGACTGCACAAAGATGCACATAAGCATCGGCAAGAAGATGCCCGTGAGATACATCTCCCCTCTGGAGATTGTATCCTCCTCGAACGGGTACTGGAAACTTGGGTCGCTTTCTTTGAACACCCTTTCCCTGGGACTTCCGCGGTACATGAGCGCCACTCCAACGAAAATCACACCAGCCGTTGCCCAGTCCACGGCATAGTACCTCAGTATCGGGCCCACGCCTCTCTCGTACGGCAACTGGATCTCCCTCTCGTGCACATGCAGAAACCCCCGCGAAAGATCACCGCTCCCCTGCTCTTCAGCCATCCTCCCAGCTCAAAGCCCCACAAAGACAGTCCGTCCGCGCAAATTTCGCACAGACAGGCAAGTTACTGCACCCACCAGGGTGGACATATGCACAGAGTCGACTGTGCGTTCACAAGAGACAAGTTGGCAAGCAGAGCAGCGGGCGACCGGTATCCTTTCACACAACTTAAAACTTGAACTTGATGATCAAGACTCAGGCTGGCAGCTTTCGAGCTTTCGAGCTTTTGAGCTTTCAAGCAAAGTAAGACGTGCTCGCTGCTTACTCTGATGGGCAACGAAACCAAGAAGCAAGCGAACACTTGGGCTCTTGATTGAAACGCCAACTAACTCGCGAGTTTCTTCGTTTGCTTTCAATTTTCAATTGATTGATTGATTGATTGATTGAACTATCTGTCAGATGACAAAGTAAGTGCACAGTGCAGACAGTGCAGAGTGTTCATCGCGAGATGGATTCAGAAGTGAAGTGGAGGAAATATCCAGGCGTTTCGTGGGCTGTCACCTTCACCACCAAGTGCCCTTTTTTTATCCTCGAAATTCGCTTTAGCGCGGTCAAGAGTTCGTTCGTGAATTCGTGAATAGTTCGGTGGCACTTGGCGCGGTTCTACCATGTTCTACCAGCTACCATGACGTGGTATGGCTATCCTTAGTGGAGGAACCGAAACCAGGAACCCAGAAGATATCCCAAAATATTGGACAAAATCCTAAAGTAAATCATTAAATCCAAACCGGATAATGACGATGATCATCATGCCCGTGATAAACTTTTGAAATTTCCGAGAGAGTGTAATGATACACTATCCAATGTCGAAATTGTTTCGCAACAGACATTACCTACACGGTTCAAAATTTAGCGAGCAAGCAGAGTTCCAAGAGCTATCTCTAATAGCCCCCGTATAATCCCGTATCGGTATTTGTTATCTCTGACGTAACCTAGGTCAATACTAAAATCTCTCCACTAGATACTATTATCGGATAGTGTACAGAGGTAGTATCTATCTAGCTAGTTCTAGTGGATCTATAACTCCGCTATTCTGGCGAAAGACGTTGGCGCCCACTACTACTCGAGTACACTAACTGCGAGTAATGAACCCCTCCCGTTATCCAAGTACTAGAACCCGCACTAGTACTCATACCGTTCGTTGCTGGCGAGTACCGTGCGGAAGGAGAGCGAGCGAGTACAGAAACGTACGTATACATAAAGTACATACGCTAGCACACGCGCACGTTGGTACACACCTATTGCAACTGCAAATCTTGCAATTCCAGTTTCAAATTTGAAAGTTGTCAAGTTTTCAAGTTGTCAAGTTGTCAAATTTGCAAGTCTGAAAGTTTGTTTTGAAGGGAAGGGGACACGTGGGACAAGAGTTTGAAGCAGTGGAAGCAGCGGAGCGAAGTGATTTAGCGTTAGATTAAGTGGATAGTGTGGAGCAGAAGATGGTGCTGCCGAGTGCGGAGGCAGAGCGAGCGATCGAGGCGTTGGAAGCGCAGGAGATAAGCTCAGTTGGCACGAACGCATGGATGAAGCAGCACATTGCCGTGCAAAAGCTCAACTTGCAAGCGCATGAGAGCGTTCAATCGAATTCGGAAAACTTTGTGCTGGAAGGCCTGGTCACGCACGACAAGCTGGCGACTCTGGTGCACGAGTTGGTGGTGATCGAGGCCTGGCGGGAGAAGGTTTTAGCCGACGAGCGCGTCGTGAAGCATTTGGCGAACAATTTCTCTATCCGAAGCTACCATGTGATGTACCATGAGGCGGCCATCTGCAACTTGTTTGAGGTGATCTTGTACCACGACTACGCAGCTCAGGCGTGCGGGGACGCGGTCATCGAGCTGGTGGACTATTGTTGCCGGAGAATCCGCTGGTTGGTGCAGAACTGCCTCGGAGGCAGCGGCTTTGAGCATGAAAGAGTTCAAGACGATGTGGTGGAAGACTTTTGCAGACAGGTGCGCGACATCGAGTGGAGGTGCTCGGTTGCGGCCGTGTCCATATTGCGCTACCTCAGCGAGCATATTACACAGCTTCCACTTGGCGTCATGACCAGAATGCTGGAAACACACGACGTGCCGTGCATGGTAATTCCTCTCATAGAGAACCCGCCGTGGACGCGTAGGACAGAGAACGGCTCATGGGAAAAGTTCAAAGATCAAAAGTGGGTCAAGGTGCCGCCCCAAGATCTGCTAATGATGACGAGCCTCGAAGCGCAGGCGTGGCTGGTTCTCTTCAATCTGTTGTGCGAGGGCGAGGTCAAGAAACGTTATCATTTCCACTCCTTCCGCAGAGACTCAATTCTTCGCGTCCGCAAATACTTAAATGCTACTCTTATCGACCAGCTCCCGGTCCTTGCAGACCTCCAGAGGGTCATGGATGAGCTCGTGATTATGGACGCTCCGCCAGCTAGCAATAACTCATCCCTGGTTCTTGAGCAGGTGGCGCACGTCAGAGAAAGTTTAATGCGCAACACGGACTGGCGGAGAGAAATTGAATACACAATCAACGAGGTGTTCAAGGGCAAGGAAGTGAAAGGCGACCCGATTTTGGGCGAGCTCGCCGGAATGTACGGCGATGAGCAAGTTGAGCAACTCCTGACGTACTCTGACAGGCAAAACGAACCGGCCGAGGACGCCAAAATAGACTCCAATCCGGCCAATCCGCTTTTGACAGAAGAGGAGGAAAAGTCGAAGAGCGAGAGCCAGCCTCCGCTCCACCCGAAAAAGTGTTTGCTACTTCTACAGAATGGTGTACAAATCCGTCTGGAGGCCGTTTCGGAGCTTGGCACAACACAGGATACCTCCAAGGGCCAGTTCACTCGATTTCAGCTCAAAAGGTGCGACGAGAAGGACGGGGCTCAGCTGCACGATGACGTACCAGTGGATGGGTTTGTTGGCTCCATTTTGAAGCTGAGCGTGGAGACAAGCCGCGGCGACTTGACTGACATATTTTCCAAACCAGTTCCAGAGCTGCCAGGTACCGGTTCCGAGACTTGGATCAAGCTGGGGTCCCTTCAAAAGGCCTGTTTAGCGCAGGTTCTGTGCAAAGTCGTATCTCCGACCAGCGTGGCTCTTTCCACTGCATTCCTATCCCTGAAATCAGCTTAGCAGCTGTTTTGAGGCCTTTGGCCGTTCACGGGCGTTTCTCAAGAGTACAATCTCGCGATTGATTGCTCCCACACAGTTTCCCGCGACGTTGGCGCCAACAATCTTCCCCAAATTCTGCGGTCACACTCGTCTCTTGTAACATGATTTTCCAATTGCTCACGCCGCCATCTCAGCTCACACACGATTTCGAGCAGCGTCTATGAACGCACCAAACACTTGTTAGAAGACCATCGCGCCACGCTGAGACGGTTCCAGCTCTTTCCTTGCACTTCGTCTTCGAGAACGGGGACAATCAATCAATCATTGCGATTGCGATGAACCAGAAGCCAACTTCTGAGCTTTGTCTTTTCCTCTAGTGCGACTTCACAGTCTCAAGTCTGACTTCTGGGACTTGTGAATGCATTCGTTCATTGAACTGACTGTGAATAACAGTGTTCACGTTTTCACAGTCAATGTTCAATCATTGTCTCAGTTTCTGTCCTTGTGACATGTGACATGACTTCTCAGTCGAACAAATGAAGAAAGGACATTTGCCCAGTTACTACTTATTACTCACTATTACCTTTTAACGTAGCAAGTGATGTGTGCTATCCGCTATTACCATACCTTCCTACAAGCGTAGTAAGAGAGAGATTCTTAGGTTTAGATAGAGTTTTGAGTAGTCGAATTCGCAGCACCCACCTTGTCGTGCGCAAGCTCTGGCTAGGCAATTATATAGTGATGCATAAGGAAGACAGCTACACCAATTCCTACCTCCTACTAGAGCATGTGAATACGACTAATATAGTGAGGACTATGGCACACTTCGTGCTATATCATGTATTACCAAATACCATAAAGCTCGTTTCCCTATGTCATTATTCAGTAAAGATGGTAGGACCAAGAGCAAGAGAAAGTATGGGGAGTGGGACTTGCAAATTCCGGTAGCAATACTCTATCCCATCGCCTAGTACCGTGAGGTTCTCTCACATGGACTGCTAGAGAGAAAGCCTAGTCGTACACAATTCTCCGTGAGGATGGAGAGAGAGAGATAACTTCTCGAGAGAGAGCGCGAACCACCTTTTCCCCAACTTTCCCGTCTCCCCTCACACGCGGTCCATAATCCCCACCTACCATAAACCATAGCCCCCGCCGCGCCTCCTCTCTCTCCTCTCTCNCCTGACTCTTGCTTTCGACATTCTTCCTCCTCTCTCTCTCTCTCCTCTCTCTCCTCTCTCTCCTCTCTCTCCTCTCTCTCCTCTCTCTCCTGTAGCACGAGCTCTTTCTTCCCTCTCTCTTCTCCTCTCTCTCTCTCTCTCTCTCTCTCACACACACACACTGTCAGGAGAGAAAGTCCTCGCGTACACCGACGGGTACTGACACTGAGTCCGGTGCGGCTAGTCAGTGGCAGCGGGAGAGGCGGCGCGCGCGTTAAGCGACTCGGGGTGCGCGGGACGCACACAGTGACGCCAAGAGTGTGCGCACTCGGTCAACTCGGTCGTTGCGGTGAGTTGGCCAATGAGAGAGAGACACACATATATATGTGTCAAATATATATATATATACAGAGAGAGAGAGAGAGAGTTGACACGTTGGAATCGGTCGAATCGGTCGAATCGATTGTGTCGTCGATTGGTTGATTGATTGGTTGATTGATTGGGTCAAGTGGGTTGGAAGGTGCGGGCGAGAGTGAGAAAGAGTGAGAAGTTGGTTCTGACTTTGGCAAGTTGACGCATAGGTTTGGATTGCAAGATTGTATATACATACATACATACATACATACATATATATATACATACATCGGGGTCGCTGTGTGGAAGCGACGTCGGATAGCAGAGCTGAGGAGTTCGAGTGTGCAAGAGTATAGATACGGCGTTCGCATCGGGATTGGTGCGAGCCTCTCCACGTCGTTGCCGCGGGGAGTTGTTTACGTTTGCATTTGCATTTGCATTTGCATTTGCATTTGCATTGCATTTGCATTTGCATTTGCATTTGGCGTTGCAGTGTAGGCCGAGAGTTTTAAAAAGTGTTTGTGCGGAAGATGGGGAAAACAGATGGTATCGTGTCGCTGCGGTTTTTGTTTGCGAACCATGATGGCGTGTCCATGACAGTGGAGTTCCCTCTAGAGACCACTGCGGACAGCGTGAAGCGGAAGGTGATGGCGAGCTGGCCTGACGGGGGTCGACAGCGTGGACGATGTAAAGAGGTTTCGGCTGCTCTGCATGGGTAAGGAGCTGGAGACCAGCTCGACCAAAACATTACGGAGTTTGAATATACCTGTGTATGACCACCCAACGCCAGTGAATGTCTCCATCTTGCCCAAGTCCGTCGCAACGCCTGGCGCGGACAAAACTGTCGCAAAAAATGGGCGGCCAAAGCCCGCCGAGGGATGCTGTGTAGTTATGTAAGGGCGAGGAAGAAGAGGAGCGGCAGTAGAGTGCACACCAGTGCGTGTCTACTCCTCCCCCCCCTGACCTACCGGCCGTCTTTTGTGCATCGTTCGGCCGTTTGAGAGTCCTCTGCTACCTGCATTCGTTCTAGTTGTTATCTGTTGATCCAAATGTCCAATTTCCTCTATGGTGTGCGGCGGAGTTTGTACAGCCTCGCATAGCCCATACCTGCAATTCTTTCTTCGACGCTCTCTTTCTCGTCTCTGTGCATTCCTGACTCGCTACTCTTGCTTTTGTTTGTGCTTGCCACACGTTTTTGGCAAAAGAACAGCTCATGAATGGGTGGTACACCATATTCCTCCTCTTTGATTGATTGAATGATTGAAAAAAAACATAAAATACTTGTGGCGCGCTTCACGGCCTTGTCCTCCTAAAATAAAAATCGTGGAATTTAAACTTTTGAATGCGAGAACGAATGTTAGCTATTGCTTGAAAAAGAATTCTTTCGTCGTTTCTCGCCATCGCCACGTGCTGAGCACCGCCAAAGGAAGTGTCAACTTCAATGTACAAATACTAAGCTCGTCTTCAATTTTGTTTTTTTTCAGTCGCAGGCGCAATGCTTCACCGCCACAAACTCGCTTTTGTATGTAGCCCGGGCTGCCGCTTGCAAAGCAGACTCCATCTCCTCAGGCTGGACCAGGAGGGAGAGCAGAAAGCACTGCTGATCTTCAGCGAGCTCAGCGCTAGCTCTGCTCGTAGGAACAGCAAGGACGCATTTGCCCAGTGAGTTGAGACTTTTTACAAAAGCCTGATTAGCGAGGTTGAGATCGATTCCGAAGCGGAACTTGAGTTGCTCCTCAGAAAACCCATATTTCTGAGCAGCGGTTAATCTACAAAGCGCCGTCTTGGAGTCGGAGGAAAGCCGCTCGCAGTCAAAATTGGCAAAGTGTGACAAATACTTCCATGCGGTTTCGCTCAAAACTGCATCCTCTTCTCTCTCGAGGCTCTGAGGCCTCACTATGGCGCTTTCCAGAGCCTCCCGCAACGCATCCACCTCAGATTCCCCCCCACGCACAACAAGAGCGAGAGAGGTGTGCGGCTGGGCGACCCACTTGCCGGCTGGAATGATTTCGATTCTGCTTTTGCCGCTCATTTGGAAGGAAAGCCTATAGTCGCTCGCCTGCTTGATATACACCGTTCCCTTCACTCTAGCCATCGATTTTGCAAGAGAGTTGTCGGAGAAAACTTGTGTTTGAAGCAGTCCAAGATCAAATGGCTTGTCGGATTCGAATACCAGGCTAGTCCAATTAACCTGTAGATCACTTTTCCCGTGATGAGCACCGTGGTATCCTGCGTCCACCGTCGCTCGGCGTAGCAGGTTGCCACCAGCTTCGGGCAGAGCATAGCCTCCCAACATGTTGCGCTCGGTTTTGTTTTGAACAATTCTTCCGAAAGCTTCTCTCTCAGGCTCCACCTTTACGACGTCCATCACACGTTCGAGTGGCACGTCTCCGTACGAGCACGCAAGCACGCTGGCATCCGTGTGATCCTGGATAAGACGCATAACTCGCTCTTTCGCTGCAGAGACAAGAGGAGAGTTACCGTCGTCGTCGTTGTCGTCTTCTGGCGATTGGAGCAAGTCAACCTTGTTGAGGATCACCACATCGGCAAAGCTGATCTGTTTGCGTTGGCCTTCATCTTGGAGAAGCTCCTCGGCATTGTCGGCGTCCATGACGTACACGACACAGTCTAAGCGCACGCTCTGCCCGAGCTCATTTTCGATGATGCGCACCATTTCGACAGGGTCCGTGAGTCCGCTCGTCTCGACGAGAAGATAGTCCACCTTCGACGCCCCGCCTGACGTTTTAGCGAGAAGCGCTTCAATCGCCTTTGACAAGCCGCTCTGGAGCGAGCAGCACACGCACCCATTGCTCAGCTCCACTACCTGTGGGGCGACTGCAGCGCCTCTCGCCTGCAGAGCCGGGTCTAATTCCGTGCTCTTCATGTTGCGAATGTCCTCTTCAATTTGCTGCGAATCCACGTTTAGCTGCGCAAAGTCGTTCACGATCAGTCCCAGCGTGAAATCGCGAACAGATCCCACCACTTTTCTGCAGAGCGTCGTCTTCCCAGACCCTAATTTGCCGACCACCTGTCAACTCCAAACACAGAAAAACGTAGCGTCAGCTTGAATGGAAACCGGCACGAACCAAATTCACAGATCCAGAACACCTCAAACTGGGTCAAGGCGAGCTCTCGCACAACTCGACCGCAATGGAAAGAGAGAGATCGACTTGCGCGAAGAATTTTACGAAGCCGTAACCGACTCGAAAACACACCCCTCTTTCCAAACAACACACAGTATGCATCGAACAAACTCACCAAAGTCAACGGGATCGTCTTGGCCTTCTTCTGCCTGGCAGCTACCCTTTGCATTTCCCACTCTTCCCTCGCATTCATAATTCTCAGCTGCCGCATCATCTCCTCATCATCCTGATCCTGATCCTTATCCTCATTCTTATCCTCATCGTGCTCTCTTTCTTTCCCACGAGAACCGGACCCCGCGCTGGAACCCGCCCCGGAACCCGCCCGGTTCTTCTTGCGCCACACCCACGTCAGCATTCCTGCGCCAGCCACCACCGAGGCTGCCCAGGAAACCTTCATTATCGTGCCCACCTGCGGGCTGTGGGGGCCGTGCGCTGGAGGGGTTCCTCGCCTTCCGCCGAAATTTACTTGAGGGGGGCGCCGCGCGATGTGAGGGAGACCCGACGACTGAGGGAGGGAGCTGTGGGGGCTGCGCCTGTGAGAGAGAGAGAGAGAGAGGTGTTCTGTGGGTGTGAGTGAGGAGTTCGCGATTGCAAAAAGTTGAGTGGGTTGTTTTTTGTGCACTTCTGAGGGTCTTACCCGGAGCACTATCCAAGGCTACTTGGGCGATGGAGGCTACTGTAGGGGATTGGTGTTTCGTTTAGCTATACAGGGCGGTAGAGAGCAGCTATCAATCGCTACAGGAGCTCTTAGCTAGCTAGTAGATTGCTATGTAGACTTTATTTTATTCTGGTACTCTGTTCTTTGTTGTTGTTGTTGGTTGTTGTTGTGATGAAAGAACCGATTTGCTCACTCAAATTCTGAATTTTGAATTCTGAATTTCTGAATTTCTGAATGCTAGCTTTGTTCGTCGTTTCATTCTGTTTCACTGAACATTGAACAAAAAGCTGATTTGAAGAATTCAGAATCCAGAACTCAGAACAGATTCCACAGACAGAAGAAAAGTACTTGATTGTAAATGTGAATTGAGTCAATGCGGGATGCGTGCAGTACCAATACTGTCAGTACTTGCGCACACTCGAGAGCACGAATTAGCTAACCGCGCGAGTCTCTAACCGCGCGAGTCTCACAGCGGGGCATCAACCCGCAGTCACTGCTGTCACTGCAGTCAAAGCGAGTCAAAGCGAGTCAAAGATGCCAAAGTTGAGTTGGAACAGTTGGAAGAAGCTCTGGAGCTAGGTAGAGCTCACACACGCTGAAGCCAAGAGATAGATAGAGAGGATAGCGAGGATAGAGAGTCTGGCCTCTACGGTGACGTAAACACAATGTACTGTACAAATGTGTACCAACAATTTGAGACGTTGCGTGAGTCGGGAGATTGAAGCGAAGCGGAGGAGGGTTGCAGAGTTTGCAGAGTCTGCAGGAGCGCACGCAGTCATAGTCCCAGTTCCAGTCGAGCCAGGTGTAAACTCCAATCGGACGAGTTGCAAGCCGATCGATCCAGGTCCAAGTCCAGTCTCAATCCCACAGCGAGTTGCGAGCAGAGTGTGGAGATCAAGGTGTGCTTGCGTTGGTTCGAAAGAGATTCAAGATGCGTCGCGCTGTAGTGGTTGGTGGAGCCGGCGCGCTGGGCTCCAAGGTCGTGGAAAAGTTTCTGGCCACGTCGTGGGGGGTCCTGAGCGTTGACATTCGCGAGAACAGCAGCGCGGATAATGTGATCAGCCTTGACGCAGAGCATGCGGCGCACTCTGTGCGAAATTGGGCTGCTGAAAACGGCAAGGTGCAGGCCATTGTGCACGTGGCCGGTGGGTTTGAGGCTGGAGATATCCTGCAAGGACCGTCTGTGGTGGCCAAGATGTGGGAAATGAACGCGAACAGCGCGTTCACAGGTGCGTTTGGGTGTTGCGTTGATTGATTCGTGACTTGTTGCTGCAAGACTAAAAGTGGTGGCTCTGACGCGCTGTTGTTTATTTTGACATGCTCTTTTGACCTTGTTTTTGTGCGTTCCTACAGCCTCGTTCCTTGCCGCTCAGGCACTGGATGAAGCAGGCCTGCTGGTGCTGACTGGTGCCAAGGCTGCATACGACGGACCGGTAACTTTTGCGACCGGATACGGAATGAGCAAGGCCGCTGTTCACCAGCTCGCAAAAGACTCCTACGCTTGGGGAGAGGAGACCGATAGGTATGTGGCGTGCATCCTGCCGTCCACCATTGATACTGCGGCAAACCGCTCAGCAATGCCTGACTCGGACTTTTCGAAGTGGAGCGACCCTTCCACGATCGCAGAAAAGATTGTGGAGTGGAGTCAAGACCCGAAAGGCAAACTTGGCCGCTCTGGCAACATCTTCATTTCGGTTTAATCCTGTACAATTCTCTCCTCACTTTGATCGACGGCTTACGAATTCAATAAGCAGCTCTCGAGGAATATGACTGGCTCATCTCTCTCGCTGCGGCTCTTTTTTGGGGGGGTTCGACCATATTCTTTCAAATCATTATTTAGAAAATAAGTTTTGGACGAAACAAAAGCAATGCATTATTCAGAATCCAGATTATCTTGTATGAAATCATATTTGTACAACAGATAGAAATGCAATATTAAAAGTCACACGGAAAAGGCTCCATGGCTGCGTCTGAGCTGCACTCCGTTGCCAGGACGTCAAGGTACCATGACAAAACTCGGTCGCCGTGGCTGTCGCGAATTTTCTCGTGGAACCCACGAATGTTGAGCCCTCTGCAGCCGTACTTGACGCTGGAGTCCTCAAAGCACGGCCAAACCTTAGCACGGCGCACGTGGCTTAGAAGATCGCTTTCCTCGTCTGGGTTAAAAGGCTTTCGACCAACGCGAGGGCAGCCAATGAGGTGACCTCGAATTGTTTGTACAAAGGTTAGCTCCGGGTTTTTGAGGTCCATTTTGCGCGACGAAAGCCATGTGGAGTAGCACTCTGGAGAAATCACCCTGGAGGTATCCAGCAATGTGCCAAACTCGTCGCGGTCAATAAACTCTGCAAAGATTTCCATGGAGGACTTCATTCGTGTAAACATATCAAACTCCTGGGGATCAATAAATCGACTTTTCTTTACGGCGCAGTTTATCTCCAAGTCTACCACCTTCGTCAGGCTTCTCTTTCTGCTGAGCTCGACCATCTTGTCAATTGTTTCTCGTTTGTTCTGTTCCTATCTCCTGAAGATGCTCTCGAATTGCTTGCGCTCGATTGTGAGTTGGGTGTTTGCTTCACAATTCAAGTTCCTGCATCTTGTTGCGCTTCGCATTTCTGCTCGAACGCAAGCCGTTGAGTCCGTTCGATGCCATCTTTTGAGTGGAATATTTGTCTTTGCAAGTAAAGTTTACACCTTCTCTTCCACATTAGATACTGACAGTACGAGCACTAGGTACGGCCATATTCTAATGTTCCGAGACAAGATGGCCAGACTCCTACCGAAATAGCTAAATATTGCTATTCGCAAAGTCCAGCGAGACAATCCGGTGCGAACTTTGGCATCCAAAATTATCGAAGAACGTCGATCGTGCACAGTTTATCTTTCGTCTTTCGTGTGAAAATAAACCAAAACCTAACCAAATAAAAGAGGCGTCCGATCGAGAAGAGTAGCTCATTGAAGAGACTGGGAAGTCGCGGTCCAGTGCCAGCGACTCGCTGGAATTGGGTACCATTTCGATACATCGCGAGTTGTACGACACGAGATGTGCTACTCTCTCGCGGCTTAGGAGCTGGGGACAGCCGCCATACTCGGCGAAAGCTGTGCCACTTGTGCCACAGTGTGCTCCACATGTTCCCGCACGATTCTCTTGCACACGCTCCGAGAGCACGACGCACTTTTTCACAGTGCATTGTCTAGTACCCCGCCTGTTGAAACCGCGATACCGCAATCCATACCAGTGATCCTCCTATATCCTCCTCCTCTTCCGGCACTCTTTTCACTCTATTATTTTAAAAATATTGCAGTGCCGGTACGTAGAAAGTAATCCTTTTTGCCGGCTTTGATTGGCTGCTTGCAACATCGCTGAAGATGTATGACATAAAGGATGCCGCACGATGTGGAGATTGATTGGGTCGCTCGCCAGCATCGCGCTTGGCACGGCGGGATCACACCGGATGGAACTGCGCGACGGCATAATTGACAGAGCGTCTTCGCAGTGTAGACGAAAGCCTTGTTTAATGAGGACCCTGAATCGCGGGCTCTTATTCATCGCTGTGGATGTGATAGTCTGATTGAAATTCTCTCTTTTGACTAAAATTTTAATTCATTGGCGGTGAAAACAATTATTGGCCTCGTCAAAATACAGTAGAAATACAGGTGAGGGGGCAGTTTTGGGCATCTCAAAGTGTGCTGTTCTGAGTCTGGTAGTAAGTATCCTCCATCACCTGATGAAGTTAGATAATCTATTACGTAAGAATGGTTGCTGCAATACGATACCAGACGTTATGTGCTGAACCATGGTTCAGAAAACGTTCAGTGATCGCAACGACGGGAGCTATGTGACGCTAAAAATCTGAACTTTAAAACATTTTCTACGTAACGCTCATCGCTTTGTGACGTTAAACTGCAGTCAAACGCGGCCGCTGTTTACTCGAAGAAGTGCGCCACTGAAGCTGGAAAACAACTTATTGCGTTCGAATTGTCCACATTCTCGACAATCCGATTTGATAGTTTACACGAGGTTAAAGTTGAACGGCCTGGGAATCGGACTGCAGAATCGATTTCTGTACAGTGTTCAAAGTGCTCTCTGTCTCGTGACTGATTCGCGGGGCATGCGAACATCTGCAACATTGTAACCCAAATGCTTTCGAGCACATTCGTGTACTGACAGTGAGTACTGAGTACTGGACACCGTGAGTGGAAAGTCGGTGAAGTGCTCATTCAAGTGCGGAACAGTCGCTTGTTCGTAGCTTTGGAGCACTTTGATTGACGTGAATTTTCACAGCCAACAACAGTTTTAGATTGAGCCTTGTTTCACTGTCAATGTAAAGTTTCATCTTAGCGCAGGGCTTCCGAAAGCGCATAGAACATTCACGAGTTCGACGGTGTTCGAGAGAACTCTAGAACCAGCTTTTATCCTTTTCTGCGTGCACTGGGTTCCCTGGCCCAGAGCCAAAGAGGAAGGCATACCTTCCTGCTCGTTTGTTCTCGTTTTGATGCTCCATCCATTGTCGCAAACTCGTTGTTCATTCGAAAACAGTTTTCGAGTGGCCAAAGAAAGACTTGTGACTGACGCAGCTCTCTCACTTTGCGACGTCAAACTTGACGTGAAAGTTGACCATGAGGAGTTCTTTTAACTTCATCCGCGCCTCCTCCTCCTCGGCGGAGGAGGAATAGATAGTTCCGTCGTCCGTCAACCGGAGAACGATATTTCTTTCACCTAAATATATCCTGTTACCCTTTTATCCTTTATTCTTTGCACGCAGTCGCCAGCAGGGATCGGGGACAGAGGAGAATCGTTGAACGCGGTGATGGTCAGCTTCGATGCGACGCGGAAAGAAGGGAACTTGAACGAGCACGTACGAACGGATTGCGTTCACGCTGTGAAGCAGGGGCGCACGTAGACACGGGTTCCTGCGGGCGCCAGGACAGAGAGGACGTCGGGTGAAGAGGAAAAAGGAAACGCCACGCGGGCCTTGGCGCGTATGTTGGTTCAGCCAGCGGTCGGTTTGCAGGTGTGAAAGGTGAAATGTTGGCATTTCTTTCCAATGCGCGAGGAGAGGATCATGATTGCCGAGTCGCTGACAAGAGCAGCAGCAACAGCACTCCTTTATTTGTTTGTTTGTTGGTGAAGGAGATAGGGGAGGCACGGAAGGGCTTGGAGGCGGAGAGGGATAAGCCTGTACAGTGAAAAACTTTCGACGCGGAAAAATTGGAGAGAAGAAAGAAAGAAAGAAAAAAATGAGAGAGGAAGAAGAAGAAGAAGAAAAGAGAGAGACAGTGAGCGTGAGCGTGAGAGAGCCAACACTCAGGACCTCTGGCAACCTCTCTTTTTCTTTCTTCTTTCGGCTTTGTCTCTCGGAACCGCTTCGCGGTTCGTCGCAAACGCGTCGGACATGGCCAGTTCCCCACACCAGCCCTTCCTCTTTCCAAGTCGCTCTCCTTCATCTTTCATCCTCCACCCTTCATCTCTCATCCTTCTTCTTCCCTTCTCCTCCTCCTCCTCCTGCTACCCTTGTCGGCGTCGAGCACTGTGGTCCAGCTTCCCTTTTCCAGGCTCTCGCAACGCCCTCTGTCTCACCCACTTTCGGCGAAGGGCGCCAGCACACACCAAGTTCGGAACATTTTATTTCGTTGAGTGAACATTAACACGACCAACAGCTTTGGTCAGGAGTGGCGTTTGCTCGGAGATGCTCGGAGAGTCGTTTGATCGCACTTTGTAGAGTTGAGAAAGGATCTGGCTCGCCTCTTCCCTGTCATTCCAAGTTAACAGTACAACTTGAATCCACGCTTTCTCTTTCTCCCTTCTCCATTATCTTTTCTCTTTCCCGTCCTCCTTTTTCGTTCAACTGAACACTGTATATGTACAAGAAAGAATGCGCGAACCGTGCCTCACAAATGCGCCTATCTCTCCCTCTCTCCTTCGCGATCCAAACAACCTCTGCTCGCCCCGAAAGGCCGAGAAGGCGGAGGTTTCAATGAGTCGAGAGAGCGAGAGCGCAGGACGTGGCTGCAGCAATCAGCAGTCAGCAATCAGCGGCAGATGATGATGATGATGCTGATGAAAGTCTCTGTTTTCGTCTTTGTCAGCCTGGCTGCCCATGCTAGGAATCAGAGCTCAGTTTCCGCCAAGTCGACGGTCTCGAGAAGAATATGTCTCCTGAATTCTGAGAAAGCCGTGAGGCCGTGCGAGGCCGAAACTCTGAGAACTCGGGACAAGAGAGATGCTATGCCTTCGCGGTGGCCGTATGCGTTGTAACTTGCTTTTCCTGGAGTCTAGCAGTCGGGCTCCTCGAGTGTGCGCTTTTCAAAGGAGCCGCTGGCTCTCGGGACGGGCGAGTCGAGGAGCGGACCGGCGTTGAGCGATGCATACGGACGCTCACTCCTTCACTTTGATTAACTCCGTTTACGACGGACGGACAAAAGGAATTGGGGACATAGAGACCGGGACTCGCGCCGGCTCAGCAGGCTGTCGAGTCACCGTGCTGACTACGAGTGCCGGTTCTTGCCTCACTCTCGGATCAGACGACGCTTCGGACCGTGAGATCGAACGCGCAGCACGGTCCGCAGCCTTGACGAGCATTGCGAATCACATCCATTGGCCAAAGTCTCAGCCACAACAGAAAACAGAGGACAAAGGTTTTCGAAAGCGCCGGCACGCGTCAGTCCTTTCCTGTCTTCGGATATCTTTGAATCTTTTGGATCCGCCAGGCTGCTGCGACGCGTCGCAGAAACTGTACCGGCGCTAGCACGAGTCCGTTCCAAGCAAATAGGCTCAACTTTCAACTTTTCAACTTACATCGCCTGTGCATATCAATCAAGCTGCGGTTCATCCGCGAAATACGTACTCACAGTCAGTACTGGTGCTCCACTCACTCACTCACTCAATTGCTCATTCGCTCGCTCACTTGCCAGCCTGCTTCAAGCCCGGTGAGCATCGGTGAGCTATGAATTTTCTCCTCGCACATGGCTTCAGCTTCCGAGTGCTAGCTTGGAGTTAGTCGCAATTGCGCGGGCGGAAAGGGTGGAAGCTTTCAACATCATCAACTGTTTTAAAACATGTTTTAAAAAAGAAAGAACGATGCCAACAATGTCAACGATGATGCGCCGTCGCACACCTTGTCCTAGTCACTGTCTCAGCGGCGGAAACAGTTCCTTTCATTTCCTGATAAGATAATTAAAACAGTGCGACAACGAATCTACTCTTTCGTAATCATCAAAGTTGGAGCTCTGCTCTGCTCCCTCCTCCCACCTCTTCCTGCTCTCGCGATCGTCAAATTGATCTTGGCTTTTGCTTTTGCTTCTACTTGATGTTTGATTTTCACTTTGTTTTGGATTGTGATTGTGATTGTATCGACTGTGAGATTCTTTCCCAGGCTGCTACGCATATAGGAGCCATTAATGTATCCTCTAACCACGCCGTCCCAGCGCCTTGCACAGAGCGAACAGACGTGCCCAGCCTACGTTGCCCGTTAATTGTGCACAGAGACAGAAAAGAAAGTGCACAGAGTTCCTTCTTTTTTCTTTCTTTCTTTCTTTCTTTCTTTTGAGAATTTTGGTTTCTGAGATTGGCCAGAGTTGATTTCGGATTCGCATCAGGGCCTGTTCGGGCCCGTTTCTGGCGTTCAAGGGCCGCCTTGCCAAGTTGACTCAGTTGTCTCGGACGATGAGCGTATGTATGTACCGGTACTGAGAGTGGACAGTGAGTCGCGACTTAGTGCTAATCATAACACTTCAATCTGTCGTCTCAATCGCAAATACTGTACTAGCCAGGGACACTGCTGTTTGTTTGTATGAGAATGTCTCATTGTAACGTTGTTTATAGGACAGGTGTTCTGCGCTGTAGGCTTGATCTGCGACGCGGGTTCTCGAGTGGGTTCCCACTTGCGAGTGAGCGGAGATCGAGAGCGACGGAAAAGGATGCGCGGAGGAGTGATTGTTGTTTCTCAAAATATGGGGAGGCTAAATTTTGAAAGAGATTTTTTTAGGCGGGTTCACTGTGGTACAGTTTGGAACAATTTGCTCACAGTTTGCTCACAGTTTGCTGTGAATGCAAATCTGCACGTGGCCAGTCGCCTTATCATATCAATGCTCCAGTTGCAATGGCTCGAAGAAGTCGACATGTAGACGCTTACCAAGTTCTCCGTCCGTGCGAGAGCTATGGTATCAAGAGTTACCTTCACAAACTTTGTCAAACGATCTTTTGAGCTGATAAACTCAGTTCTAAAAAAAGCCAACCATGCCCAGGTGAGAGTAGAACAAGTAACTTCATTTGGGAAACGAGATGGAGCGGCGTCAAGTCATTTGCCGTTCTCAAGCAAGTATTCAAGATAAGACTAGACAAACAACTAAGGAGACAAAGGAGACCCGAACTTGCCAGTGAAAAAAGTGTGATCTGTGAAGGTCAGCGATTTTGTAATGAGCGACAGGGACACGAGGAAGTGCGTGCAAAGAAGGCCACAAGGGAAGACCAGGATTGGACCTTCCTGCAGAATGGACACCACCTTGCTTGGCGAAATAGTACGCAAAGCAAAAGTGAATTCCATGAACAGATGACTGGATCTTTGAGCCGAATGAGTTAGCATACCAAGACAATCGTCAAGTAGACACTGAATCGATCCACCAACAGGTGGATGCTAGTGTAAAGAGCACAGTATCCGGCGTTCTTTTGTTGATTCGCACTCACTTTCCCACTCTCTCAAACTAACGAATTTCCGAGTTCAAATCAGCGTAGAGGAAGCTGGCAAACAATCGTTGGCTGTCGTTCATCACGAGTATAGGAGGCGAGCTAGGAACAGTCGGAGTTCCTCACTTCCTTTTCAGACCGCCCCGGCTCCCAAAATGGTAGTCGTCCCTCCGTCCAAAATTCAGCCTTGCAAAGAAAACTGCAATGCTCGGACGTGCGGGATGTCCTTCCAAACGTTCTACGATCTTGGCGCATTTGCAGCATACACGAAGCGCCAGAAACTGCGCGAGATCTGGACCCCCCTTCCCGATTCTTTTGTGTCACGTGGAAGGAGGATTGGAGACAGGAATTGCCTACTATCGCAATCGCATACGATTATTACACGCTCCTCGGCACGCTTTGTCCCAAAATAGCTTTGTTTTGCTGGTGCGTGCAAATTGGTGGACGGGGTTGCATTGCAAGGCACAAAACTACTCAGAGAGGCGAAACTGTGAACAATCTATCCGACGTGCGCTGGTGGCTGTTGGGGAAATAAGACAAGATAGACAAGAGCGAACGTGTCAAGTGGTTGAGAGATGATCTCGGCTCTGAAGAAGCTGGGTAATCGTGTTTCTGTCTCCAACCTTCTCTATGTGACTTGTGATACTGAAAAGCTGATTTCAGACTTTTGCCGCACCAAAAACAAACGGTTCATTAAGCTTTGGCTCTTTTTGCTCGATGGTTCTGTAAAGCATCAGGATCTTGAGTGAAGCCAGACTTCATCGCAGGGTCGGCCTTTGCGCGCTCTTGCGTGAGGCTGTGGTTGGAAAGTTTTTTCTCTGTTGCATACAGCTTTCTACTGCCTTCAACCAATCTGAAATCTCACTTGGTTGAATAAAGCCAGAGCTGGAGCGCCAACTCGCTAATATAAAAGTGCCTGAGCGATGCGCAAGATCCTCGTCACTGACAAGCCTCAAGATCTGAAGATCGAAATATGGACACCCCCACAGCATATCCCGTTGGCGCATGCAGGCACTGCGAGCAGCAAACGCCGTCTCACCTGCGCATGCAGCTGCTCCCCGACGACGTTACGATGGTCTGGTTTTCTCACCTGAGAAAGCGTTCGAATATCAAGTGCCCTCGAGATCTTGAAAATCAACGACCCTACATGCAACCTTTAGGAGCTTAGATACGCTCAGATGGAGAAGTGGGAAACTTCTCACCTGCGGCCTCATGCACTGCACGTGGCCATCGTCGGTGTAGATAAAACTCCCAACAATAATAGACTTTCATTTCCCGCGATACCCTGGAACAGAATGATTAAAAAAACTTACCAAATGAGAAGCTCCGGAAGACTGAGTGGCACTAGTACTCCGAGTACTGTATGCAGCCTTCCACGCTCAGCTCCACAGATCTCTGCCGAGTTAGTGGCCTTCTGTAGCGGAGATGTCGGGTCCAAAGACCGCTCTGACAAGCCAAGATCATTCTCAACTCCCTTTCAGTGGATCACAGCTTGTGACCATCGGAACAAGAAAGTTGCCATGCTTCAGGTTACTTCAAACGCTAACAATCGCGCCGATCGCAACAGGAGAACAGCTGCAGAATCGAGAGGATCCGCACGGTTTCGGGAGTCTTGAGGGCTCTCACGACTGTTTCTTCTCATTCTTCTCAGGATGACCCGAGGTGCTCGTGCGAGTGTGTGTGCGGATATGAATCGATGCTTCAAAGCTGGCGTTTCTGAAAGATCTGCGCGACTGTTCATATGTCCCAATTTGTATTGCACGGCCTCAACGTGAACCCGCACTCGAGCGCTTGACGCTCCCGAGAGTTCCACGTGTTCGTGCTCGCAGTTCTCACAGTTGAGTGAGCTCCACATTCCACGCAAATGCCGGAACGAAAAACGCCAGGAGAGAGAACGAAGGACAGCATGGAATGGCAATTCACAAGAGAATATGCCAAGTTCCCATCTCAGTGCTCTGCTCCAGGTACGTCCCCAGATCTCCCATCACGCTTTCACAGTCCAGAATCCAGAATCCACAATCCACAATTCACAAAGGCTCTCCAAGCTTCCGCTACCGCAAAAGTTGAAACGAGAAGTGCAGGGCAGGCGAGTTTGAGTACGGGTGGCATGGTCCACACTGCGCAAAGTGGTTTTTGATCTCGCTAATACCACAACGGGAAACAAATTAACAAATTCATTGGTTTGGGGTATTCAGTGGATGGATACATGTGTACTGCGTAGACATGCGTAAACCTCGGAAGGAGAGGGATGCGAAACTCTCACCCACGTCTCGTGTTCAAGTTGGTAAAGTGTTCAAAGGCCCGTGGCGGTGTGACTTTCAATATCTGCTATGGAAGTGGCGAGCCACGTGGCTCCGGTCCTACCCGTGCTTCCGTGATCTTTTCCCTCGTTCATCCGACACGATTTTCATTTCGAATTAATCTACTTTTTTGTGCATTCACTCGTTTCAATTNCCCTACATGCAACCTTTAGGAGCTTAGATACGCTCAGATGGAGAAGTGGGAAACTTCTCACCTGCGGCCTCATGCACTGCACGTGGCCATCGTCGGTGTAGATAAAACTCCCAACAATATTACACTTTCATTTCCCGCGATACCCTGGAACAGAGTGATTAAAAAAACTTACCAAATGAGAAGCTCCGGAAGACTGAGTGGCACTAGTACTCCGAGTACTGTATGCAGCCTTCCACGCTCAGCTCCACAGATCTCTGCCGAGTTAGTGGCCTTCTGTAGCGGAGATGTCGGGTCCAAAGACCGCTCTGACAAGCCAAGATTATTCTCAAGCTCCCTTACAGTGGATCACAGCTACAGAATCGAGAGGATCCGCACGGTTTCGGGAGTCTTGAGGGCTCTCACGACTGTTTCTTCTCATTCTTCTCAGCACGACCCGAGGTGCTCGTGCGAGTGTGTGTGCGGATATGAATCGATGCTTCAAAGCTGGCGTTTCTGAAAGATCTGCGCGACTGTTCATATGTCCCAATTTGTATTGCACGGCCTCAACGTGAACCCGCACTCGAGCGCTTGACGCTCCCGAGAGTTCCACGTGTTCGTGCTCGCAGTTCTCACAATTGAGTGAGCTCCACATTCCACGCAAATGCCGGAACGAAAAACGCCAGGAGAGAGAACGAAGGACAGCATGGAATGGCAATTCACAAGAGAATATGCCAAGTTCCCATCTCAGTGCTCTGCTCCAGGTACGTCCCCAGATCTCCCATCACGCTTTCACAGTCCAGAATCCAGAATCCAGAATCCACAATTCACAAAGGCTCTCCAAGCTGCCGCTACCGCAAAAGTTGAAACGAGAAGTGCAGGGCAGGCGAGTTTGAGTACGGGTGGCATGGTCCACACTGCGCAAAGTGGTTTTTGATCTCGCTAATACCACAACGGGAAACAAATTAACAAATTCATTGGTTTGGGGTATTCAGTGGATGGATACATGTGTACTGCGTAGACATGCGTAAACCTCGGAAGGAGAGGGATGCGAAACTCTCACCCACGTCTCGTGTTCAAGTTGGTAAAGTGTTCAAAGGCCCGTGGCGGTGTGACTTTCAATATCTGCTATGGAAGTGGCGAGCCACGTGGCTCCGGTCCTACCCGTGCTTCCGTGATCTTTTCCCTCGTTCATCCGACACGATTTTCATTTCGAATTAATCTACTTGTGCATTCACTCGTTTCAGTTTTCCATTTAGACTGTGAAACAACTTGTTGTTCACGATCCAATTCCACTCGGAACACAATCGTTCGCGACCTCTCAATTTTGCTGCTCTTAATATTTTAATAATTATGTTCTCATCATCATGTTTGTCTTTGACGAAAGCGGCTTTGACATTAAATAAATGTTCTGAATGAATGAATGAATGAGAATGAATTGGAACAGCAAAGTCCAAGTTGGAGCTCCTCTTCTAGTGCCCTGCGACTTCCTTCTCCTGGCTGAAGCGCTTCCTCTCAGCAGCCAACGACTCGGCGAAGGGAAGAAAGAGGGTGGAGGAGGAAAGAACTCGGCGTTTTTGTTTTTGCAGAGGGCCTTTGCCCTCACAAGACGGATCCACTGCCTCCTAGTGAGCGAGTACCTGCCACTGTCAAGAAACAACTTTCGAAGCGAATTACAATAAGACTCCTCCTATTCAAAGCACTATGCTTGCTCCATCCTCCCCTCAGTCTTACTAGTGTGCTACCGATTACCGTAGATCCACTCGATTGCGCCCAGATCTAGATTTCTGGCTTTAAAAAACGTTTCCGTTCGTCCAATGTTTGGCCTAGTGGACTCTATTGAGGAGGAGGAGGGGAGGAGGAGAAAGAAGGAGCCGCTGGAAGAATGTCAATTTTGACCCTCACACCGCCAAGAAAAAAGAGGTTCAAAAATGGAGAGGAGGAATGGATAGCAGACAGCAGTGGCAATCTGTCGGAACTTGAATGGGTACATGTGCTGGTACAACTCACGTGTGAACAATTTCTCTGACTCGTCAAACTTGCAAGCTAGCTCTTGTCAGTTCCGATCAGGAGCCTGAAGGTGACAATTGCACCGGTAAATCTCTCGCGGACAGTTTTCGCCTGACATTCCGATCAAAGTGGGTCTTGGCTCGAGAGAAACTTCAAAGCCACTCGAGCCTTTGCTCGCCGATCAGCGCAATCTCGCCACTATTTTGTCCTCTTTCGTCGTCCGCCAGGTCACGTGAAGTCGGTTCATGAACCCTTATGCGATAATCCCTAGAACAGTTAAGAGTAGGTGTGTGCGTCCGCCCCAAAGGTACCGTCCCCTTCCTTCTCCATAGAGGATGAACCTACCAATTGATGTAGGGTCCGGAGATCCATACTATCAAAAGTAGAGTAAAAGTAGCGAGCCAGAAGCTAGCTACCAGAGAGACAATGAGAGCTTTGGGGGAGGGAGCGAGAGGGAGCGAGAGGGAGCGAGAGGGAACATGTGAATTACTTTTTTACGGAAAATTGTTGTTCAAAATCTCAATGAATTTGATTTATTTAGAAATCGCCTACTAGTACTGAATACTGTTTTGATCGTTGCGTTTGTGCGACTTGAATCACCGGAAGGCTGAAAAGCAGACCCCCCTCCCCGTAACCCCTCACAACCGCAGCTCCGTTCCCTCTCTCAGCATTCTCATCGCTCTGACGGCAATGCAGCACGCTGTCCTCGCTTGCCTAAGCGTGCACTGAAAGGCACTACGCAGCCAGAAAGAAGAAAAGGAATCACACGGAGACTTTTCTTCGCATCGTTTGGTGTTTTGACACGAAGTTCTCATGTACAAGGGTTCACGGTGTTCGCTGTGAGGTTTTGACTGATTGATCAGTGACCAGAGAAAAGAAAGAAATTGCCGCGACTCACGCCGGGGGTTCTATTTCGCCGAAAGGAGTACGGTGTATATATACACTCTCGTCCTTCGGGGAAAAAACAACAACCCGAGAATTTACGAAAGGGGTGTGGGAAGGGAAGGTGACGTCGTCACATTCGCTCACATGGCTCTGTTCCTCTCTTCGTTCGGTTCCAAGTCACTTCCAATCAGCTCTGGTTTGTTTCTTCTATATATTTATATAAATGAACGAGTAAGGAAGAAAGGATGCTGACTTCGCTCAGGTAGGAAGCTCAAAATTAATTAATTGAAACAAAAAATCGATCGATCGCAAAGAGCGCGTTTCGGTGGGCTTTTTGTGCCAATGTATATTCATTCTTAAGAAGTTAAAATTGATAAGACTTTACACGATACTAGATAGTGTACGTAGATAGACCCCTAGATTTTTTCGTTCCAAAAGACAAAAGTGTACTACTATTTGTAGAAGCAGCTTACGACAGCAAGAAGCTACTCCAAACAGAAGGAATTGAAGCGACCGAAAGAATTTCTTCTCGGCCCCCAACACACTCCACACTCCGCGGAATCCGCGGAAAAGCCGACCCACTACATCTCCTACCATGGCAGTACCATTAAAGTAACGTCCTAAGTCTCCGTACAGCTTTTCGTACACCCTTTCCTCTCTAACCTAACTAATCTCCTGCACTCACATCCCTCTCCCAAGTCGCCTGCGTCACTCTAAGCAACGGAAGCGTTTTAGCGAAGAAGGGAGAAGGAGAGATGAGTGGGAAGCCAAAGACAGCGTGCAGCCAACCTGGCGCGTTGGTTGGAAAGTGTACGATATAGAGCGCCAACGGCGAGGACTGCACAGCACTAGCGCCGGGTAGTGAGTACAAGTAATACCACAGCTGTTGCCAGTCCTCCCACCCACTTTCGAGATTCTTTTAAATTGGTCGTATAGGGCTCTGGTTGATCGACTAAACCGACTTAAAAACTTGCGCAGCATTCGGGTCTCATTCACACGCACACACGGGGCACATGGCACGAGCTGGCAAGCTGACTTTGTGACTTTGCGGATGGAAGAAATGGAAGAGAGGAAGAATGGACGAAAATGAGTGGAAATGAAAATGAAAATGAGAATGAAGATGAGAATATATGAGAATGGAAAGACTAAAACGCCGCAGCCACACGCCGTAGGTCTAGGTCTAGATGAACTGAGTACTGCAGTACCGGTACACCAACTCACCAAGACGGGCGAGACTTGTTTGCTTTCTCGTGCAGTAAATTCATGTTCTGAATGCACATTCTATAACCTATAACAACGTGAATAGTCTAGTCTGTTGGGATCGTAAGTATCGTGAGAATGGTCAGTCGCAGTCACCTCCGCATCTCCGGCTAGGCCGGCAGTTAAAAGTTCTGATAAAGATCTCTTTGTTGCGGAACGCGGCGACAGTGGAAGCAACAATCTTTCCAATGCTTTATAAATCCACTCAGCACTCCTTATCCTCTCCAAGCCAACTGAAAACGCGCGGCAAGCTTAGACCCTGCGAATAAAAAATGAGGAGCGGATGAAGGAAGGAAGGAAGAAAGAAAGAAAAAAAGCGAGTCCGGGATCCAGGCACCAGCGCTCGTACAAGCCGTCCAACCAGCCACTTTCCTACTCTCTGGAATCTTTTTTTCACAAGTCAGAAAACAAACACTTACCGGTATGATTAATTAAAATCGAATCAATTTTTTAACGAAAAGCGCTTTTCTCTTTTCTTCTTCTCTTCCGATGGACGTCGCCCAACAATTCGCCAACTGGCTCTCGATCGAGAGACTCGAGGTGTGCGCGCTGCGATTCGATCTATATAACTTGTAGAACGGATTAAAATCCGAGGATTTGCGCGATGATAACAAGTTGATTAGCCAATCCCCACTTCTTTTCGTACGTGATGAAGAAGCTCATGGTGAAGATGACGATTATGTCGAACGTTCATCGATTGCGAGCGCAAAAGCCAATCTCCCTTTGATTTATACCAATTTTGCTATCGTTTGTATGTTGGTCCCCTCCGTGTGATAGGGTGCTACCGGCTTCGATAGATGTGCGATACCAGTTGGAAAAACGTAAAGCGCGAAGCTAGCGGATGGATAGGCGCCGTAACCCCCGTTCTTCCTTCTCCCTGGTGGGGTGGGAACGTAGCAGTTGATTAGTGGGGTGGATCAGTCTCAGTTCTTCACAAACAAGATTCATTCTCTCTTCTTTCTTGCCTTCTCCCCCTCCTCACCTCCCCCCCTCGTTTTGGAGAACTGCTAGCACATAGATAGTGGGTATTATGGAGACTGGGAACTTGAGGTTGTGAGGGTGCGAAAGTTGGATTCTCATCTTGACTCTTCCTCCTTCGCAGTCTCAGTCTCAACGAGATTTGAGGAGCTTGTTTCATGAGCAGTTCACTTCTCTCTCTCTCACTCTCTCTGTGCATTTGGTAGATTAAAGCTCGGAAATCGGATCTTGTTCACGGTCGATCTCTCTCCTCCTCCCACCCTTTCCCGCTCTCTCTTAGCTGCTGCTCAGCACGTGACCCCCTCCTCTCATCAGCCTCATTCCCCTCACATCTCGGTGCGTTTCGTCGCCGCACGGTCTGAGAGAGCGAGTAGAAAGAAGGAGGAAGGAGAAACAGCTCTTTGCCCTTCCGCAGGTCAATAGCCTCCTACTATCGATAATGCTAATACCGGTTGCGGCGAGTACATACGCGAAGATGATAGTCGCAAGTAAAGTGTCATAAGGAGAAGGTTGAAGGTAGACCTTCTTCGTAGCACGGGAAAACGGAGCGAAACCCACTCCGAGAGACGAAAAAGAAAGAAGGAAAGAAAGAAAGAAAGAAAGAAAGAGAGAGAGAGAACGTAAAGAGTACTGAGTACCGAGGCGAGCGGAAGAGTGAAGAAGTGAGAATGTGGGAAGTGTTGTGATGGTGTTTAGAGTGTTCTGCTAAAAAGAATGAAAGAATGGATGGACTGAGGAAAGGAGACAGTGACCCATCCGTCCAGCAACGTTGACATTGGTTGGCCTTCCAATCTAAGGAATTCTTCTTCTTTCCCAAGTCTTCCTTCATCTTCACTTCGGGCTGTCTCTCTTCCGCGATTTTACTCTCACCAACTTTTTTCTCTCTCTTAGAAGTATTGTCTCGTGTTGTCGCAGTCGCAGTTTCGATGGGATCGGCGAAAGAGTAGTCTTTTATTCTTTCTTCACTCATCCATTATTTGATAACGATATATGTTTTGATCGAATGAACATAATACAATATCATATCGGCGTTCGTGTGAGTTGGTACACCGCAGAGTGTACTCTAATGGCAAAGGAGGTCGCGTCGTTTCATGAGTACTATACTCAGAAGAATGCGCAGTCTGTAGTCCAGCGCCTCGTCGGTTTGTTCCGGTAGAAGGGAAAAGGCTCGGCTTGTGGAAGGCAAAGCAATGCGCGAAGATATCGAGCGACAAATCTGAATTCTGCAACATCGACAATCGGCAATCTGCAATCTGCAATCTGCAAACGCAAGCGATCGAAACGGCAGAGCGTCATAAGGACGGAGCAGATTCCAAATAGCGAGCTCGGGTTTTCGAACCAAAGCAGCAAAACACATAAACCGGCAACGGGCTTTCTCGCTCTCTTGCTGCGACTACGCTGGCCTTAGCTGATCTTCTTCGTTTCTCTAGCGCACAAAAAACTCTCCGCAGTCAAACTCCACAAAACCCAAAACCCAAAACGCAAAAGACTCTTGGCGGTCAGCGAAAGCTTTGTGTTTGCTGGAGTGTTGTTTGCTGAGCACGCACCAAACCCCGAAACTGCGGCAACGATAATCTATTGGGTTGTAAAAAGACAACAATACCTTGTAAAACAATGTCTGATGCGACCAACACCCCCGAGCGCGCCAAGAAATTGACGTGGACCAAGGAAGAGGACGACATCCTTCGCAAGGTTTTGGAAAAGCTCGGCGTGAGCCAGCTCTCAAACGGGTCGACCATTCTTACGGGGTCTTGGGGCGACGTCGCAGAGCACCTTCCGGGAAGGTCTGCAAAACAGTGCCGGGAGCGATGGTGCTACAACCTTTCTCCTGCAATCAGACGCGGCGACTGGTCTCTTGAAGAGGACGCCACTCTCCTAGGGTGGCAGTCAGTCATCGGAAATCAGTGGGCCACTATTGCGCGCCGCCTCAAGGGCCGCACCGAAAACAGTGTCAAGATCCGCTTCAAGAGCATTCGCCGCGCGCGCAAAAGGGTCTGGACAGCCAAAGACGATGCCAAGCTCCTCGCTTTGCACGAGTCTCATGGGTCTCGCTGGGACAAAATCGCATCGAGCCTGCCCGGGCGCACTCGCAACTCCGTCAAAACCCGCTGCCTAAGCTTGCGCAAAGGAAACAAGGACCCAGCCCCGGCATCTGGCTCTCCAGAGCAAATTCTCATGCATCCAGAAATCTTGGAGCGTGTCAAGGCCAAAATCACCTCCGGAGAAGCTCTCGGGATCGAGAAGGAGATCGAGGAAATCACAGCAGAGGTAAAGTCTCAGAAGCGATCCCTCTCTGACCTTGACGACGGTGCTGATAGTGGCGACGAACGCGCTTCGCACAGCACCGAAACCATCTCCAGAAACCCTTCCGAGGAAAACGCCACCGCCCCAAACACGTCCAGCAACAAGAGCAACAAACGAGCCCGAGTGAGCAAGCAAGCAGAAGAGGCTTCCCACGAGTTCGTGGACTCAGAGTCTCGCCCAAATCCAATCACCTGCAGTCTTGCAAACATGACCAATACACATTTTCAAACTGCTTCTTCCAGCGGAATGAGTCTTGGAACGAACAGTAGTAGCGCCGCCACTCAAAAAGAATTGCTTCGCATGTTGTGCAGTAGACTGGGTGCGGGCAGTCTTGCCTCCCCTAGCTCGTCTGTCGCTGCACACAGTCATTTCGAAAAAGCAGACTTTGGCAGCCACCAGACCATGCGCGGAACAGATGACAACGCTCTCATTTCCGTCCTAATCTCCCAGCTTTTGGAGGCTCGAAACGAAAGCCCTCCGCCGTCTCCGGTCGCGCAAAACATGTACGACCAGATGTGCGGTCGAAGACTGTCCGACTTGAGCATTCGCTCTTCTGACCTCCGCAGCATCCGCTCTTCTGACCTTGGTAGTAGGCGCTCCTCTGACCTCAGCAGCCGTGGCTCTGACCTCAGTACATTCAGCGCGTCGAGCAAAGTACCTGACTCAGTTCTGCTAATGCTGCTGCAGCACCAACAATTTCAGCGCCAGCAGCAACTGCTTCAACAGCAGCAGCAGCAGAGGGTATACATGGGCATGAGAAGAGCTGGATTCACCACACAATTGGCACAGGTGGAACCAACATTCGACCTGCGAAAACCTCTCCAACTGTCCCAGCTCCTCGCCCTCGAAAAGAGCTTGGGACTTCCTTGAAAGGGTGTCTCAATGCAATCCTGTTGAATTCTGTTGAAACATATCAACTTTGTAAACTTAGCTACCCTGTGCGTGTGTGTGGCAATCCGGCGGAGTCTCGGATGTGCACAGGATGCTTGACTTTGACTATTGCTCCCTTCTCCATATTGATTAATTAAAAGCCCTTTTTTTGACTCGCTACCTGCTCGTCAGTAGAAGGCTGATCAAAATTGATAAAGTATTGTTCTTCTGTTTCTAAATTCTTCCCTTTCTGAATCGTTTTTGTTCTCACAGTCACACTGCCACCAAACCAGACTAAATTAGAGTAGTAAGCAAGCGAAAGCTTACTAGTCTCGAAGATTTTCGCTGCTTGAAGCTTGATTGGCGGTATTTGGGACAGCCACTTTTACGGCAAAGTGAACTCTCGAGTTGCCAGGGAAATGGGCCTCCACTGGTATATTGAAGCGCGGATTTCTATTCATCTCATACGACGAGGAGAAACTAGGGAGAGAGTGGGTATGGATGAGTACTTGGATTTGAGAAACTTTTCTTTTAAATTCACCGCAAAAGTACGTATCTCCTATTTCTTCTCGTGGTTAATAAAGCTCGGCCCTCTCTCTAATAGGTTTGAGCTTAAGGCATAGAAAATCGTTCATGCAGGGTTTCCTGCTCCTTTGCGACGTCTCTAACGAAAGGCACAAGATGGCTTTAGAACCTGCGCTTCTTGTGAGCAAACGAGCAAGGAAGGAGAATCGAACGAAAGAACAGGAGCACTTGACACATCAGAAGAGTTCCCGCACTTGGATAATTACAGCGTGACTTTCCCGTCTAAATGTGCTCCGAGCTTGCGATGTGTCGAGGCAAGAGTGTTGAGGCCCTTTGTTACGGATGACAGATACGACATGAGCGTTGTGTCGTCCAGCTCCCCGCGAAAGTCCGCCTCAAATGCTTCAGAATCCGTTATTGGAAGTTTGTTGCAAATACTTGCCACTTCACGTAACATAACGTGATCCTTTTCCAGATCGCCTGACTTGACCATTCTGAGATACTTTTCTAGCAAACGCATCCTCTTCGTTAGCATGGACAAGGAATTTTGCAGATCGCCAACGTGATGAATGAGCGACCCTGCTTGTGTTCCCGTCCCTCCCTTGACAATGTATTCTACAGTCACGCGCTCAGGCTCTGTTGTGTCTAACTGGAAGTCGACATCCACAAATATCATTGTTGGAATGTCGCCAATGACTTGGAGTACAGATTCAAACATCTTGACTGGGAGCTCCTTCGCGTCTGGACGAAGGTCTGGGCTCAGTAACAACAAGAGGGGCGACTCGTTAAAGTCCGCCAACGATTTGTGAATGAGCATATCTTCGTCTCGGAGATCTGCTCCGACCGTGTACCAACCCAGAATCTCGTATGTTGGATACACCGCCGTGACTATTCAGCGCAATTTAACAGCAGAAAAACACGGCGAAAAAGGTTAAAACTACGACTCGGGCCCTGGGCGACAACGATTTCTGCGCGCACTTACAATGTTGAAGTTTTTTCGTCACAAAAGCCTTGTCCAGCTCGAACACTCCTTGCTCATTGCGTTTCAGGTCAAATTCAAACGAGTCATAGATATGGACAGAAAGGCCGCTCTGACACCCGAAGAGCATCCCTACGATGCGCTCCTCCTTCTTCTGCATCTTGAACCTCGTGTAGTGATCAGAGACGTTCATCAACACCAGCTGAACAAAACGTGAGCCGTTCGAAAAGCAACCACCAATGAGTTAGCCATCACCTTCAACTGCTCCCCTAACCACGTAAACCACTCCAAATCCCGAGCTCCACTTACCGGATGGAGGAAGAGCGAGACATCTTTCTCCTTGTCTGACGCCATGCTGCTCACCCGTCTCCCTCCTAGTCTTCTTCGCTGCCTTCCCGTAGATTCAACGCCTCCGCAACCGTAGAGACAGAAGCGTTCCTGCGTCCTTGTATCCTTGTATCCTTGTATCCTTGTACCGTCCTCGCCTTCTTGTGCTCGCGTGCGTGTATGATTGTATGATTGTATGATTGTATGACTGTATGATTGTATGACTGTATGATTGTATGATTGTATGTGTGTATGTATCCTCGAGCGCGTACTGTGTGTTCGTGGATACTCGAGACGACTATTATCCTTCGCTCATCTCGCATAATAGACGACCTGAGAGGGTGGAGGGTCACATATGGTCACATAGCAATCTACAAGGGGCGAACAAAAGGAACAACTCGCCAAGTTTGGAAGGTTTCGAAAGACTCATCTGCCCCCAAGAGACGAGGGGCACAAAGGGCACAAAGAGCAACTATCGGCGATGGTTGAAAACGTTGATCCTGAAAGTTATGGTGTGAGCCATACGATGATGAAAAATTTTGGATATTGGTTTGAACAGGGTTATAAAAAGACAAATGTGGCGTGAATTTCCTTGACACCTCTTCGTGTCCGATGCGACCTCTGCAGCAGATCGTTGACCCGGAATATTTTATGTGGAATGGAAAGTACACTCCCGTGCAAATAAGCGCATATAAAACGGTACACAGCGTTCTCTCAGAATGATGCTCAAGTGTGTGAGCAGGGGTTATCATCTGGCTGATAAGGCTGTCCCAAAGTGAGGGTGGGCTGAAAAAAAAACGCTGGCATCGGTCCGATGGCTATAGCCCGCTCATCATCTGAAAACACGGGATTTGTCTTTCTTGTTGGGTAAAACTTCCAGCTGTATCAGGACAAGCGAAACAAGCATTCGGGCATGGCATCGAGCGGCTCGACACTAGCCTTGAGAAGAGCAATGCTTCAGCACAGACCAGCCATCATCAGCTGCTTCGTTCGAGCGGCTATTGCAGCACGATTGGACCCCCCGGCAATTTGTCGAGCATGACGAAGAGCTTCAATGTCGTAATTATCGTATTCTGACACAGGCGGATATTTTTCTTTCTTCGGCTGCGCCTCCAGCTGGTACGCAGGCCAGAGTTGCTCTTGATTCACGTATGTCACAACCTGAGGTCCGTAGCCTTGCTCAATGGCAGCTTGCTCTCGTTCTCTTTGTTCTCGTTCTTTTCTCTCGCGCTCAGCTTTCCGCAAAGCCGCTGTGGTAGCTTGCAGCTCGCCGAGCGCCACCTGATTCCCTTCAGCCTTCTCGAGCTGCTTCTCAAGAAAGGCATTCCGCTCGCGAAGAATGATGAGCTTTAGCTCTTCTTTCCTGCGAATCTTCTCTTCTCGTTCTTGTTCCTTGAAGCGCCTGTTCTGCTCGGCTCGGATCGCCGCCCGGCGGGCTATCCTCGCTCCGTGCTCTGCCTCGTTACTTTGTATTTGTTCGTCAGCCCATTGTTCGTCCTCATTGTGAAACTTGCACCAAACGATTCTCTCAGCCAGCTCGCGGTAGTCCTGGTATGACTTTTCGTCCGTGAAATCCTCGCGATCCAGATTAAACTTTTTGAGCACCTCATTCCGGATATTGACCTCTCGCAAGTAGTCCAGCTCCTCCTTGGTCTTCTCGGACAGCTGCGTCTTTTTGATCACTCTGCCATTGTTGCACCCGGGGCATTCGACGACCTTCTTGTCCTTGAACACGACCTTGTCATAGCAGTGCGAGCATCTTCAAGATCGTCCAAGACCGTCAGCGTTGCCCTCGCTCCTTCCGCAGCCCTCGGCCATCACCAACAACTTACATTTGGTGCCCACACTCGCTGGCTGTCCGAAACTTGAACGACTTTTCCAAAAAGTTGATGTTCTTGTTGTTGCAGAACACGCAGTGCGAGAACAGCAACTCCAGCATCTTCGCTAATTGCTTTCGCTACTACTTACTTTCGGGTCGGCCAGCTAGCCACCCAGCTTCTTCCGCCCGCCCGCTCGCCTCACCTTGCTCTTCACTCTCTATAGTTCTCACCACGTACACCACGTGGCGCTTGTTTGTTCACAGTTGAAGATGTTGGAGATTGTTGGAGAAGTATGAGATAGTTTCAATTGATGAGATAGTAGGAGAATCCAACCATATCCAACCGCAACTGCGCTGGGGCTCTGGAGACGTGACAGAGAGAGGGCTTGTGACGAGCATTCGACGTCAGTTGTGGGTGTTGGTGAGACGGAAGAGGCTGTGTTACGGTGGGGGGTGTGGGGGGAGATCGCTGCTTACAAATGCATTAGAAGCATTGGTTTGGCATCAGTTCTATGTTCTGAGAATTTCTGAGAACAACTTCCAGTCTTTCGCAGTCATCTTTTGCCAATGTAATTTGGAAGAAGAAAGAAAGAAAGACAGAGAATCTGGAAAGAGAACTTTCTTTAATTAATCTTTTATAGAATGACAGAAATGCCTTTTCCATTCTTGGTTTTAGAAAGACATGTTTCTTGTACAGAAAAGAGGAACAATCCTATTCTTATAACGTCCGCGCAGATGCCTCTTTTGCAGGAAGGTTCTACCACTACCACAGCGTCAATCAGCACTTCCCAGCGATTTCTTACGTACCCCATGAGCCGGTGTTTTGGTGCGACCATCACCGAAACACGGCGAATCTCGGCCTCTATATACCTCCGTTCGGACATTTTTTAGATGCCCGAGCAACTAATCAAAGCAAAGCAAAGCAAAGATGAGAGCATCGGATCGGCCAGACAACGAACCGGTTTGCCATACTATTTCGAACTTGGCAAATCCGAATTCTGAACTAACGTGTAAGTCTGAATTCTGAACAGTCCCTCAACTTCCAAGACAGCCAAAAAACTAACATGTAAATCACAGATTCTCGGCCTCGCAGACAGAGATATACATACAAGAGATATACATACAAATACCCTACTTGCGCCAACGTGGACCTCTTCCCTCAGCCGCGCACTCTTACAGCAAGTCCGGTCCGGTACGATACGCAGTGGCCGAGTACAGCGAGCGGGTACGCGCGAGTAATTGGTACATACGTCAGCGGACTTGGCGCGAGCGTGGTGTAATTTGGTGGAGATGGTGTGCGTGGACAAGTCTTGCGAGAGCGGCAAGTGCTGCGGCGGAGAGTCCACGGAAACGGTGGACTCTGTGCGCGAGTATTATGGTAAAGTGCTGGCGAAGAGCGAGGATTTGAAGACCAATGCGTGCTGCACCGGTGACGCACCTCCGGAGCACTTGCGTAAGGCCATTGCGAACGTGCACGAGGAGGTTCGGAGCAAGTACTATGGCTGCGGGCTGGTCATGCCGGAGGAACTCGCCGGAAAGCGGATTTTGGATCTTGGCAGCGGCTCCGGAAGAGATGTGTACGTGCTTGCGCAGTTTGTCGGCGAGAGCGGATTCGTTATGGGCGTGGACATGACGGACGAGCAGCTGGACGTGGCGAACCGCCACAAGGACTGGCACCGGGACAAGTTCGGGTACAAGAATGGCAACGTGGAGTTTCGCAAGGGTTACATTGAGAAGCTGGACGAGCTCGACCTCGCGGATGATAGCTTTGACGTGGTGGTGTCCAACTGCGTCATCAACCTGAGCTGCGACAAGGAAGCAGTGCTTCGCGAAGTGTTCCGCGTGCTCAAGCCAGGTGGAGAGTTGTACTTTAGTGATGTTTACTCTGACAGACGCGTTCCCAAAGACCTTCGCGACGACCCTGTAAGTCTTTCTTTGGTTTTAGCCGCTTTTTTGCAGTGAGTCAGTGATGCTAACGTGAAAAATCATTCTTCGAAACAGGTGTTGTGGGGGGAGTGCCTCAGTGGAGCTCTCTACTGGAACGACTTTATCAACCTTTCCAAGGATTGCGGTTTCAAGGATCCACGGCTCGTGTCGGACAGTGTGATCACCATCAGCAACGAAAAAATCGAGGAGAAAGTGGGCCATATCAAATTCTTTAGCGCGACCTACCGCCTCTTCAAGATCAACGAGCTGGAACCTGCTTGTGAAGACTTTGGCCAAGCAGTGATTTACAAGGGCACTATTGAAAACCATCCTTACGAGTGGAGCCTGGACGCAAAACACTCTATTCGTAAAGGTGAATGCTTCAAGGTTTGCGGGAATACCTGGCACATGCTTGAAAAGAGCCGATTCAAATCACATTTTGAGTTTATTGGCAACTTTGACACTCATTTTGGCATCTTTGAAGGTTGCGGCCAGGGGATCCCTTTTGCATCAGGAAAGTCCTCTTCCGGAGAATCCGCGGCGCCAAGCTGCTGCTAACGATTCGTTCATTTTACTTATTTTGGACTCGCATCTTCCTGGTCTTTGGGGCAGCGACGTGTCGCTCTCTTCTTCTCTCTCTCAATTTAATTCAATTTGGTTTCAAAATTAAACATACACATGTTATAGGCTCTCTTCCTCCCATTCTATTCTAGCTAATGAGCCAGAGAAGATGAAGGGAAAAGACTGTTGCTCTATTCATCAAATCTTCACACATAAATGTTGCTTCACGAACAACGACGTAATATTTCCAACTTCTTTTGCAAAGAGCGAGGAGATAAAAGTTTGCCCTAGCTCATTTTTGCTTCTTCCTCCTCCGCCGCCAGCTCGAGGTCAAAGGAACTGGCCAAACCATCCCCGATAGTTCCAAAAGAAGAAGCTCCGGGGGACTGCAAATTGGTAGCGCTTTTGCGATCTTGATGCATTGCAGAGTGCAGAAGCAGCTCCATGCGATGCCCCAGAGGTGAAGGGACTAGGTAGGTCTCCAGATTTCCGTCACTGGCAAGAGACTCCTGGATGCTATCGCCAGTTTCGTTGAGCTGAACGCTGACTCTGTGGGAGGCAGTAGTGTGCAATTTTAGAAGTTCTTCCCGTTTCGCGATTGACCTCTCCAAATGCTGGATCTTGAGCTCATATTCGCTCTCTTTCTCCTGTCGGTACTCCTGCTCATACTTTAGCCTCTCGTTCATCACATCCAGTTTCACCTGGAGCTGAATACACTCAGTTTCAAAGTCAGAGTGCTCTGTTTTGCTTATGAGTGGACGCGCGTCCGTGCCAACATCCACCTTGTCATTGTTTACGATGGTGGAGAGCGCCAAGTTGCTGCGCTCAAGAGTGGTCATGTGCTCTCTCATTTGCTGCATTCTCTCGCTCATTTCTGCGAATCTTCGCTCCCAGTAGTCGCCTTCTTCTTGGTGCTCCACGGTACTCTCATCTGCCTGTCGCTGCAGTTCCATGATATCGGCTCGCAACGCCTCGGTACTCTGCGCTAGATCCAAATATTTTGTTCGGTAGGTCTTGGCCTGGTCAGCCTCTTCGTTCAAGTCGACCATGGCAGCAAAGAGTTTCCGATTCTCCGCCTCCAGCTTGGCAGACCTTTTTCGGCTCTGCTTGACTGCAAAGCGGGACTCCTCCATCATCTCTTGCAACGTACTGGCATGCGCCACCATCTCCGCTACCCTTGCCTCCAGCATTTCGATTCGATGCAGATGAAGGCTGAGCTTTAAATCTGGGTTCATAACGTTTGTCCATGGCGTGCTTCTGGGCGATGCCTGTCGAGGTTTCTCTTGGTCCTCACATGACCCCTTGGGGCTCGTGACGATCGCCAGTGGCGGAGCCCTTTGCTGTGTCGAGATTGTTTTGAATTGCTCTTCTCGGATGGCCGCATTAAATGACGCAATCATCGCTCGCTGGCGGGCATTGTCCCTCTCCACCTCAGCCTCCTCGCACTTTTCTTGCATGGCTGCTATCTTGGCCTTGAAGGCATTTCGCTCTGCGTTCAGCTTTTGCTCGAGTCTTTCAAGTGCCTTCGCGCTGGACTCCTTCTCAAAATGGACACTCTCCTCCAGCGCCATCCGCAAAAGCTGATTCTCGGCTTGTTCATCCATGAGAAGCTGTTTTAGTTTTGACTGTTTGCGTTTGAATCTGGCCTTCGCTTCCTTCACATGATTGTACAAGTCGCGCCGATCGAGAGGATACCCCTCAGCTTGCAACTTGAGCCCGATGAAAGACGACTCTTCCGTCTCCTCGGCTTTCAAGATCTGGCGCTCGAGTCCTTCTTTCGACTCTTGCAGGTCCAGGACGAGCATGTTCCGCTCCTTCAAAAGATCCCGCAGCACTTTGACATCTTTCTCCATCTTGCTGGCTCGAGCGCGCTCCGACGTAACTTCTTTCAACAAGTTGTTTTTCTCCTCCAGCAGCCGGTCGACGAGCTCGCGGACGGCGTCTGCCTGCGTTGGCAATAAACTATTTGTGTGCTCTACGAGCTCGCCCCAGACCTCTTTGCTTTCACGGAATGTCTTGCTCTTCGGGCTCTCCATCCTCGCGGCGAGGCATTCATCCTCGCAGTTTGCGGGTCGTCTTGGCTGCTCCAGCGTTTTGCTCTCGGCGTTCAGTCGCAAGTCCCAGAGACCTCCTTTAGACCGGTCAGCAATCGGCGATGGGCACAGGTTCAAGTTGCTGAGCATCACTCCGCAGCCTCCCGTTGCGATGGAAATCTCCTCCACCACCCTTCGCGCCGCGTTGATGTTGTCATCCATCGCGATCTCTTACAAGTCGACGCGGAGCATGCCGCACGCTCTCACTCAACTCTCTCTCTGTCTGTCTGTCTGTCTGTCTGTCTGTGCGTACAAAGCATATGCTTCTTCCACTTCTCACACAAATGAATTCTTATCTCTCAAAGACTTTCGCGTCCATCGCCATACACTTTTTGCTCTGATGTGTTACTTGCTGTGATTGATTGATTGATTGATTGATTGATTGTGAGTTGATTACATTGCTCTCGGCTAGCTGGCTATAACGGTATCCTACTCAGCCGCTAGGTCTCGGACTCTTTTCGATTGGACAATCTAGCCGTTGGCGCTATGTGTTGCCAGCCTTTTCCATAAGGTCTCTTTAGACAAGCAGCAGTAGCCGAAGTAGCGTGTGGGTAAGAATTGTCACGGCAGTGGGACTGCAGCCACGCTAGCGCAAAGTGTAGGTGTTACATAGCGAAACGAGCTGATGTATTGAGTTGATTAAAATTCGATTAACACCTGAGACAGAAAGTGGATTGTGGAATGGAGAGAGAGAGAGAGTCAAAGAAAGAAGAGCAAACAAGAAAGAAAAGCATCCATTTGCCAAGTGGTATGTTTTCCCACCAAAATGTGTGATGAAAGATTAACTTGTAATTAGTTTCAAATGCAAATTCAAACGTCAAAACTTTCTTTGGAATCAAGCTGTGCAAACAGTTGATGCAAAGTCTAGCTCTAGCGCATGCGTAAATAACAGTCGCGTGGCTCGTGTCCTGACAGTGAGTACTCGGATCGAAGAGGAGCTGGAGTGTCTGCCGACAGGCGTGGTCCGTATGCTCGTCGCGATTTGTGGTGCAAGCTTTGCCGGTTAGAGAATGGCCGTGGTAAGCAGAGCGATTGGGGCTGCGCTGCGCATATGGNTCTGCCTGCGTTGGCAATAAACTATGTGTGTGCTCTACGAGCTCGCCCCAGACCTCTTTGCTTTCACGGAATGTCTTGCTCTTCGGGCTCTCCATCCTCGCGGCGAGGCATTCATCCTCGCAGTTTGCGGGTCGTCTTGGCTGCTCCAGCGTTTTGCTCTCGGCGTTCAGTCGCAAGTCCCAGAGACCTACTTTAGACCGATCAGCAATCGGCGATGGGCACAGGTTCAAGTTGCTGAGCATCACTCCGCAGCTTCCCGTTGCGATGGAAATCTCCTCCACCACCCTTCGCGCCGCGTTGATGTTGTCATCCATCGCGATCTCTTACAAGTCGACGCGGAGCATGCCGCACGCTCTCACTCAACTCTCTCTCTGTCTGTCTGTCTGTCTGTCTGTGCGTACAAAGCATATGGTTCTTCCACTTCTCACACAAATGAATTCTTATCTCTCAAAGACTTTCGCGTCCATCGCCATACACTTTTTGCTCTGATGTGTTACTTGCTGTGATTGATTGATTGATTTCAATTGATTGATCGATTGTGAGTTGATGTGAGTTGATTACATTACTCTCGGCTAGCTGGCTATAACGGTATCCTACTCAGCCGCTAGGTCTTGGACTCTTTTCGATTGGACAATCTAGCCGTTGGCGCTATGTGTTGCCAGCTTTTTCCATAAGGTCTCTTTAGACAAGCGGCAGTAGCCGAAGTAGCGTGTGGTTAAGAATTGTTACGGCAGTGGGGCTGCAGCCACGCTAACGTTAAGTGTAGGTGTTACATAGCGAAACGAGTTGATGTGATTTTTGAGTGATTGACTTGGTCGATACCTGAGACAGAAAAGTGGATTGTGGAATGGAGAGAGAGAGAGAGAGAGAGTCAAAGAAAGAAGAGCAAACAAGAAAGGAAATCATCCATTTGCCAAGGGGTATGTTTTCCCATCAAAATGTATGATTAAAGATTAACTTCTAATTAGTTTCAAATAACTAATACAAATTCAAGCTGTGCAAACAGTTGATGCAAAGTCTAGCTCTAGCGCATGAGTAAATAACAGTCGCGTGGCTCGTGTACTGAGTACTCGGATCGAAGAGGAGCTGGAGCGTCTTCCAACAGGCGTGGTCCGTATGCTCGTCGCGATTTGTGGTGCAAGCTTTGCCGGTTAGAGAATGGCCGTGGTAAGCAGAGCGATTGGGGCTGCGCTGCGCATATGCACATGCACATGCATATGGATAGTTCTCATTGCGCCCAGGAGCTGCGCAGGCGCCCCGGCGTGGACGCAGAATACGCTCGATGAGACGGGAAACCTTGCCGCAGGAAGAACGGGCCATGGAGGTTCGTCAACCGGCCTTGCGCTCAACAGTGGCCCGCAAGCTGTCGTCTGGGGAGGGGTTTCGGACGAAGTGGTACAGGGAGGGCAAGCGCGACTGACGGCCAACTCCGCTTTGCTACTGGAGCCTCTGGCGCAACCTTTGCTGCTGGGTGGCTCGAGTGATTGGAGCACAGCAACTCTTTCGCAAGGGAATTTGATGGACGCCCCGGCGCTTCGTATGCACCACACCTTGTCCGGGCCGATGTTCCTCACAGGAAATGATTTATTCGCTGCTGATTTACCTTCGTTCATTTTGTTTGGGGGCCTCGAGCTACCAGGCGTTACATTTGCCGATGACCAGGACGCCGTGATAACTCTCACAATCGATGGGACCAGTAGTACTAGATGGGACTCGTTCGCGCTGGCTTCGAGCGGACCGACCTCGAGACAAGGCCACGCCACGGCAGTGGTTGGAGGCGTCTCCATGTATCTCTTTGGTGGAGTGCATGACAATGGTTTCAACAACGAGACGGGGAATCGATACCAGGAGGATCTGTGGCTTCTTCAATGGTCTTCCGACGAGAGCTCTTTTTCCTGGTCGCAGCCGTCAAGTAACAGAGATTCCACGCTCGGATATCGTCCCAGTCAGCGTACTTCGCATTCCTTCACTCTAGTCGGAGACAATATAATCATGTTTGGTGGATCTCGGTACAATTTCGCAGAGGATAACAGTTTTCAAGGAAACGTCGAATACCTCGACGAAGTCTGGACTTTGAGCGCTCCGGACGCATCATCACTGGAACAAGGAGCGGATTTAAGCTGGACCAAAGTCAACTGGTCGGGATCCGGGCCAAGCGCTCGCGCAATGCATGCAGCAGTGGCAATAGATAGCCAAACTCTGCTCATCTACGGAGGTCAGTTCCTTTCCCGAAGTGACGAACGGCATGTACAGGTCTGCGACGACCTCTGGACGCTGGACACGACAACGTGGCAGTGGACCTTGCTCTCGCCATCTGGAGTGCAGCCGAATCCGACCTTTGGACACTTAGCTTTGCTGGTCCTATCCTCGACGGTACTCTCGTTTGGCGGCTCGCAACAGCTTGATATCGGCCAAGGCGATTTGAAGATGACAATCGTGGAGCCGCAGGCTAGCGCTCTCTCTTTGTAGTAGAATTTCAATATGATTTTGCTCAGAGTCAGCAACTCATCAAAACCCATGTGATATTAATTTACTGTTATAACGAGCGTTGACAGAAGAATAATGTAAGCAAGAAACAGAAACCCATCAAACCTCGCATGTTTTTGGATGGCGGTACCGGTATTGAAAGAAAGAGACTCATTTATTTAATCGATGCGAGAAGCGGAAAGCAAATTGGAGGAGAGGAGCAGAAGAAGCGTCAAGTAATATGAAGAAAAGAAAGGTGATATAAACTACGTACGATGCTACTGTATGGCAGGTAAAGCCAAAGGGGTCTAAATTTGGTGAAGCACGACTGAAATGAAAAGGGGGATGGGGTTACGAGGGGAAAAGAGAGATGCATTCAGGCGCCACGAAGGAGTCATTTCAATCAAGCAGATGATACTTCTGGAGCATTAGAGAGAGCTCTGCGCTTACCCTTGCTTCCCTGAGAGTCATTCGTCTTTGCAACCACGCGAGGCTCTCCCCGTTGTTTAATAAAGTAGGCAACCTCCATTGACAAATGAATGCAGAGCTGAAGAACTACGAAAAGGCCCCAAAACATTGTGGTTGGCTCCACTTTGGCACGACGGAGGTTGGCCTGCGCTGCGACAAGAGCATTCTGACTGGCTGACTTGGATCGCCTGGAGGAAGATTCCCTGCGAGAGCTGGATTTACGCGCTTTGGTGGTTTGAGCTTGTCCAAGGAGTTCCATCCACTGAGACTTCATTTGTGCTGAGTCAGTCTGCAAATGCATTGCCTTACCATTCTTTGTGCGCAGCGCGAAAACGTTAGTGCCAAACAACTCAGCCTCTCCAGTCTGGTTGCAGTCCTCCAGCTCGACGCTATCGAGGATGACGATGGAGCTAGGGCGGGAAGAATCGAAAGTTGGGAAGATGTACAAGACGTTTTTCTGAATGATGGCCCATTTGTTCTTCCAGGCTCCGTCGTGCGCAGACCGAACCCTTAGCCAGTCTTGGAACACGGTCTTCTCAGACGCGCCCAGCATTTCTACGCTGACAACATATTCGCGACTCACTACCTCAGGCTCCTTGTCTTCAAAGCCGTACAAAACGATTGGACTACGGGCAGTGGGACTGCGTGGTTCATCCTTTCTTTCCGCGCCATACAGAGAGACCGACTTTGGAATGGAGCGCACCAGCTCGGGCTCGTCGCCGCTCTCGGAGAGTCCGGCCTCTCTGGACTTGGGGCTCGCCTGCTTGTGCTTGCTCGTGCCGTTGGCTCTGCCTTCGTCGTCATCGTCATGGATCGGGAGGTCCACAAAAGACACTTTCTTGTCGCCGTTGATCGAATCTTGCGAATTCGAGGCCTTCCTCTGTGGCGAAACTGGCCTGTTGTTGTTGTTGTTGTTTTGCTGAAGAGGCTCGGAAGAGGGGCTCGATTCCTTCTCCGGCTGGTCCTCGGGAAAGCCTTCTTTGGTGCCGTCTTTCTTCCCGGGAGAAAGAATTCGTGTGAGTGCAGCTCCCTTCTTCTTTTTCTTGTTCTTCTTCTTCTTCTTTTTGCTTCCCACACTTGTCGAATCATCGTCCGCGGCATGGGATGACGCCATCTTTGCGGACGCAGCGGCCGCTGCTTGGTCGGCAACCGAAACCTTGTCCGGCTTGGCGGTCTCCGTCGCGTCTGCCATTGGGGCAAGCTCTCCGGGAGGAACTCCTTCAAGGTCCTCGCCCAGTTTGCCCTTTCCACTAAGCGATTTTCGCAGCGAGGCAAGCTTCTTCTTCATTGGCGAGCTCATTGTGGCGAAATATATCTTTCGCAGCTTTAAAACTTTCACGAATCTGTTGCCTGACCGCGGCTCTCGCCTGTGCCTATGCCTGTATGGAAGTTGTTGCAGCAGCCGAGCCCAGGGGACCTCGAAACGGGAAAATTGCGCACCGACCTGGCCTACAAAGGTTTCAAGGGCGGGTTTATCGGGAGCTCTGCGTGCGGTTCACGTACTCTTTGTGAGTACCCCAGATATCGAGTTTCGCGACCACAGAAACGTTCTGTCAACACTCCTCCACGCTGCAGGTCCGCTGGCGTCTTTGTCTTTGTCTTATCAGCGAGTCCGAAAGCACGTATGCATACACGTTTCTGCGCAGTTGAAAAGAGGCGCGTCCCAGTACTCGAGTACTGAGGACTACACAATATCGCAAGCTTCTCGAAAGAGTATGACGACTTGAATGCCCTTCTGCACTGCTTTCCCTCCTCCGCCTCCTCTCTCTCTCTTTCTCTCACTGTCTCTCCTTCTGGTCACACTCTGCAACTGCTGTATCTCCTCTCTTTATCATCTTTATCTCTCTCTCGTGTTTTGGAAAGTTTGTTGTTTCTTTATTGTTGGGCCGGTCTTATCTTAATGCATAGGTAGCCGCTAATACCACCGCAGAGGCGTAGTCCACTTTTAGATCCAACTGGGAAGATGTAAGCTATTTCTCCGTAAGCGGCTCTTAGCGCTTCTTCACATTTCTCGATATTTCTCATACGAATCACATAGACACCAGTATGGCATAGGCGATCAAGAGCGGTCACTAAGGGAGATGTAAAGTGCGCTTATGTATCCCGGTACGGTATGGGGATCTCCTAGTCGGTTATATTAGAGGCTGGCTTAAGAGTCGCCTAGTGACGATGGACCGCGCTTGAGAAGCTGCGAGGAGGCATCGCCAGTCTCTGGCCAGACGGTAGTACCAGCTAGTCGTTAATGCTAGGAGCGAGGAATAGATGACGAAGGAGGGTTACTGGAGAGCGGTATCGGGCGACTAGAGGTGTGTTGGATTAATGATTGAGGTAGGTGGTGCTACCATGTTGGAAATCGGACATGCTAGTTTCATGCTCAACGTCCTGGTTTATCATGATGTTTGTTGTTCACAGTTCACAGATGTTCACAGTTCACAGTCATTGAATTTGTTGAATTGATCGATTGATTTCCCAGGTTCCCAGTCAATTGAGAAACGAAGTGAACATGGACAGTGAAAGTGAATGGAGTTCTGAGCTGTTTATCCTGATTTGATCTTCTTCACTCTCACAATCCGTTCATGAAAAGATGGTCACTTGTTCATGTTCGTTGATCGTAAAGACCATTTGCAGCTCTGCTCTCTCTGCTTCTCCGCTCTCTTGCCAGAGAGAGAGAGAGAGAGAACTATGAAGCGCTGATGCGCTTGCAACACATGGACATAGGCCTATGTGTTCCGTTTGGCTGATTTGGCAGTATTGCCTGCTGTGGAGGAGATTGTCGCGGGTCGAGAAGCGGGGGAAAGGAACGGCGTGAAGTGCGTCAAGCAGGCCAAGCGGAGAAGACAATGACTCTGAACATCTCTGACCTGGAATTTCGATGCGGGCCTCTCAACGCTCCCAATCGGGGCCGGTCGAATGAATGTCTGAGCGTCATCTACGATAGGTAGCTGTGGATACGGTTGCGCTTGTCAATCAGCATGTTATAGCACGTTTGTGGGAATTCATCGCACTCAGTCAGCGAGGCCGGTTTCTTGAGCAAGCTGCGACTTTAGCCTCGTCCGGTGGCCACGATAGAAACTCGGCCGCGAATTCTGGGCAGAGTTTCCTCAGCCCAACATCTTGTCCCTTTTCTACAAATGACCTACTGCGACTCCAATATGCGGCAGGCATGGGTGAAACTTTCAGAATTCAGAATATTTCAGAAGAAGATCTTTCGCGACAGCAGAATTGGCGTTCGTTTTCCGGCGCCAGGCCGCGAAGCCTTCCTCATTGTGACCTTGATCCTCGTTCGACCAATTGTTCTTTCTCACTGTGGTACTCGAGCACCTGGGTGACCCAGTTCACGATTTTGTGAAGGAAGTTATTATCTCTCTGGTCATGTAAGATAAAAGGGAGATGACGCGCCAGTCTTACCCTGGTCTCTAATACCACCACTACGATGTGCGATCTCGCTGGCAAAAATGGGAAACAGTTGGTGGGTTTCAAACTTCCCGGACAATCGTACCGGTACTGAGCTTTAGCGGCGCCTATCCACTCGGCTGCTTTTGGAGACTTTGGAGAAGAGAAAGAAAGAAGCAAACAAACTTTGAAGAACGGGCGTTCACCGTCACCGCTCTGAGTCCGAGTCCGAGTCAGGGCAAAGTCAGAGGGGACAAGTTTGCGCGAAAGAATGTCTCGGCCCTAATTTCGACGAGAATAAGCTACTTGTCCTGTACCGGTACTTGTACGGAGACTTTCCCAAGAGCTCGTGACCATAATTGGCCCTACCCATCCCTACCCTTACGTTTCATGTAAACTCTCACGGAGGACGGAGGACAGAGGACGTACGTACGTGCTTAATTGACGAGGCACCGTTTCACTTTGTCTCTCTACACGTTGATTTGGACACCTGGCGATAAAGGTATAGGTTTTTCTTTTGCATTGGCCGATCGAAACTACCTTTGCAAGGTTTGGGCAAGATGGGGAAGAAGGATACGATCAAAGTGGTCGGAGCAGGCTATGGGCGGACAGGCACGCTTTCCACGAAGACTGCGTTGGACATTTTAGGGTTTAAAACGTACCACATGCTCGAGGTTCGCGCAAACAACCACTTGGGCTTTTGGCACGAGGTCGGGTGCGCCCCAGAAGGCACGCAATTTGACTGGAATGAAACCCTGAAAAATTTCGATGCAGTGACGGACTTTCCGACTTCATCGGTATGGTATGAAATTTGGCAGCAGAACCCCAACGCAAAGGTTTTGCTCACTCTTCATCCCAAAGGCGCTGAGGGATGGTACAATAGCGTGATGGAGACAATCTACTTTAGCCAGATGTTTCCTATGCGTTACTTTTTGCTAGGGCAAATGCGGAAGCATGTCGAAATGGTGAGTCGCGTTGTTTGGAACCGGGGCTTTCTGAAGAACGCGTTCCCCGACAAAGAGAGAGCGATGAAAGCCTATGACGCACATGTCGCTCACGTCATAGCCACGGTTCCGAAGGACAAGCTTTTGGTTTTTACGGTGACCGAAGGATGGGGTCCTCTGTGCGAGTTTCTTGAGAAGCCTGTCCCTGACGTTCCGTTTCCCCGCGTCAACGACACCAAAGAGTTCAAAGCGAGAAGAAAGTCGACGTTGGTCAAAGCTTATGCTACGATGTTTGCGACCATTGCAGCCGCTGCCGGGGTGCTGTACGTTGGTTTCAAATTTGTTCGCCAGGACAGCGTACAGGTATTGAAGAAGTGATGCTGTTGTTTTTTCTACTCATGATCCGCCTTCTGCGCCACAGAAGATTGCGCAACAAGGGAATATACTCTTATTCACTCAGAGCTACATGGCAAAAAATTGATGCAGCCTGCAGCCCTTCGATGACCTTCGAACGAATCTGATTCCTGCTCGGGGCGCAAGCACGGAAAAGATTGCTTACAGAGATCACAGAGACATGGATGGAAGGCGGGAATGCCGTCCTCTTTCGTCAATTTTGAATTCACAGGCGATTAATAATGTTATTTGGAATCAACTCTATTTGAACCAACGACTCCAGAGGTCCGACTTTCGCGCATAGTGCACCGCACCAACGACAAGCAAAATCTCTGCGCACATAACAGTGTAGCCCAATACCTTAACGGTCCGAGTGATTTTTTGGAATTCTTCGGTGTCGTTGAGATTTGGAAACGGCTCGTCCGGTATCTTCTTGCCAAGGAATTTGCAAAGCGGCTCCCAGCCCTCCGTCACGGTATAGACAAGTAGCCTTTCCTTTGGAACGGTCTTTTTCACAAATTCAACGTGAGCGTCGTAGGCTGCAACGGCAGTTTCCTTACTTGACATGGCACCCTTCAGAAAACCGGAGCCCCAGATGAGCTTCTGGCTGATCTCTCCAAAAGTCCACATAATCGTAGATGTCAGAAATGGTCGGCAGGGGAAGAGTTCTGTGAAATAGATGGTCTGCATCACACTCTTGTACCAGCCTGCTCCTCCCTTTGGATGGAGCGAGAGCAACACTTTGGCGTCTGGATACTTTTGATAGAGCTCATACCATACCGAGGTGGTCGGGAAATCCACCACCGCATCGTACTCACCGAGCACCTCGTCCCAGTCGTGCTGCGTGCCCTCATGGGTATGCGCCACTTTGCCCCAGAAACGCTCGTGCTTTTTGCCGTTCTTGAACACTTCTGTCATGTGGTAAGCGTGATACCCCAACATTCCAAGCGCTGCCTTCAAAGACGTGGTCCCCGTCCGGCCGAAACCGGCCCCGATGACCTCGAGATCCCTCTTCGACATTGTGCTCCGCTCTTGTACGCCTCCGTTACTGCTCGCGCGGCTTGCTTTCCTTTCTCTCTCCTTCCTTCCTTCCTTCCTTTGTCCCACTCAAACCACTTGCTATCCATATAATCTGTCCTGTCTGGTGACTTTGGTGATTTGGCTGACGAGGTGGTCATGGTGCCTTTCTTTACTGTTTATTCGTAGGTGGCGCTAGCGCCGCACTTGTTTTTGGATCGGAGGTTGGTCTGACCCGCCGTCGACCACGTTCGACTAAGTTTACAGAATTCAGATACATTGCCGCCTGTCAGTCAGTCATGTCAGTCATTGTTCACGATCTTTTGCGATGAAAGACGTTCTTGCGATAGAATACTCGGTACTCAGTAACTTAGTTCATCGGAACGGTTGAAAAAGGAGATAATAGCCTACTAGCCTGAGATGGTGTGGATTTGAATGAAGGAATTCACAGTCACTTCGTAAACATCGAAAACGCTTTTGACAGAATTTCAGAATCAAAAATAATAGAAGAGGGAACAGAATAGGCATCAATCAAAACATGGGCGTTGCTGGAGAAAGATCCGCATCTGCGAAATTACGTCGCAGATCCCGAAAGCAGGTGAGCTCAGCCCGCTCGGGGAACTGGCCAAGATCAGGAGGGCGAAGGCCAAAGTTGCTGGCGAGAATCTTGAGGAAACACATTAGCTGCCAGGTTGTGCTCATGTACGAGCGATGGAGAGGAGTAAACCAACGATAGTGATCCTTCTTCAAATGTCTGCGGAGAATGTGGCGAAGATGAACTTGAAGGCACAGCATGTTTGGCGGAGGGAAGCGCTCTGCAAAACATAGATACTCGAAAGCGCGGTCAATGGCGCCTTGGAGATCCGGCAAGTCGCCCCCCTCTTCGCTTGCAAGCCGAGGATTCGCCAGCAAGCCTGATGCTAGCATGACGCCTGCAATTTCGGCATGCTCACGGAGCACGCTATCTGCTTGATGCCGTGTGTAGACTCCCCCATTCGCAAGAACCGGAATTCCGACGGAGCGCGCTATTTGGGCGATCGCGTCGACATCCACATCACCATCGTGTTTCGCCGCGAGACTCCTGCCGTGGATAGTCAAAACCTCGCATCCTGCCCTCTCCAGCCGCTGGGCAAACTGTACTGTCGACTCGACACCACCTGGGAGAAGCCGAATTTTACAGAGAATTGCAAGTCGAGGCTCGCCCGACATTGCCCTAACGACATCTACAGCTCGATCAAGCTCCAAAAAGGCACCGAATCCACTCCGCGAAGCGCAGTCTTGCGGGCAGCCCATGTTCACCTCCACTCCAAGCCTGGGAGATTGTTTTCCAGCCTCCGCAGATTCTGTGGTGGTGGCGTCGCGGGCGAGGAGCAAGCTGCGTGCTGCTAGCGCCATGAGCATGGGATCGCTTCCAGCAAGCTGCCATACAATTGGGCCCTCTTCTCCGATCGACTCTTGCAGGAGCGCGGCTGCTTCGGATTCTGTGAGCGATGAAGAATGAAGCGGTACGCGTGCATCTCGCATGCTCCTCACTTGCTTTCGCAGCGTGCCCATCGACGTGTCCCACCCCCCTTCTCTGAAACCAGATTGCACATCTAAACCCAAACGTTCACCGCTCGAAGCGCCCTTTCCAACGCTGAAAGAGCGTATCGCTCCATGATCGATGGAGCGCAACGGCACCTGTCGTTCTTCCCGGCTGCCCTCGGTGAGCTGCGAGCTGCTGGGCGCGCATTCCGAGACGACTATGTCAGTCGCAACTCCCAAGGCCGCCAACACATGGACGTCGCGGAGCATGGGCGCCCAGCATGCAGTGAGGCCGTACTTTCGGACCAGCTCCCGAAACGCGCGCTCACTGCCGCGCACCATTGGCGCACATACAAGCGCATTTCCCCTGCGGTTGATGCACAGTTGCTCTTGCCAGAACGCCCACGCACGCGACCTGTGCGACAGCAGCCACTGCTCGCTCATGCCGCCACTTGAGCCGCCTAGTGCGGTGGTCTCCTGACGAAGGACAACCTTCCCTCCCCGACAGGGCCACTACGGGATTCATCCCAAAGCAAGAGTACTCTACCTGCCACTCATAAAGGCCAATTTCTACATCTAAAAAAATCGGACCTGATTTGCTAATCCCCCAGCAAGTGGAAACTGTACGGTGAAGGCAGCGGTAGCTGCCTAATCCCCCAGCAAGTGGAAACTGTACGGCGAAAAGGCAGCGGTAGCTGCGTAGCGAATGCACGTTTCGTTCTACTGCTTTGCACGTCGCATTCTACGGAGAGGAATAGAGCTGCCGTAAGGCAGTTCTATCCGATTCTCCCGTTAGGCGATTGAGTACGCCTGCCGAAGGCATGGCGCTACTCAAGAGCCTATGCACCGAGTAAGCCTGGCTCCGGCAGGCGCAACTCGCGAAGATGAACTGTGAACGCAACGAGTAAGCCTGCCGGAGGCAGGCGCAACTCTCAAGCACGAAGAAGACCGCCGAAGGCGGGCGCACTTTGGCTTGTGTAAAAAAAAATAAACAAAGAACAAGAAAATGTTGAACAGTGAGTGGGAATAGCAAGTTGAATTTATTTTTTCAAACAGGAGGCAAGAGCAGGAAGAGGAAGGGGAAAAAGAAACGAGAAGCATTTTAAGAGCGCGGATTCTCGAGGAAAACGAAGCAGGTGAAGGAGAAAAATTCGATACTCAGTGCCACGTCCGCAATGCGCCGTGTACAGTAAGAAGAAACGCAAGAAGAGGTCGAGCGGGAACGTGGCGGAAAACGGAACAAATGAATGAACCCTAACAGGAGGATAGAAAATCATGCCAGGACGTCGACGGGTTCCTATCAATACGTGACCCCTACAGCTCAACAATCGCAGAGAGCTTGACGAACTTTCATCGTGGAAGCCCTCGGGACATTGGTCGAGACAGAGCAAGTATAGAAGCCACGAGAAGCGTAGCGCACAGCGAGCAAGAACGTTTCAACTACGTGCGCACCAATTGATAAAAAGCCTCACATTGCATCGAACGCAGCTCGAAGAGAGCGGCGAGTCAACGAGCGATGAACGTCAGTGCATGAGGCAGAGTGCTCATCTCGTCGTGAGAGAGAGGCAGAGTCTCCATGCTTCTCCGAGTAAGAATGCTCCACCGAGCCGAGCAGCAGTTTGGGAACTGCCGTGGAGGTGAAAAGAGCAGAGCGCTCATCATTCAGAACATAAGGATTCCACTGCTTGTCAATAGGGTACTAACGAAGAAATCGTCTAATTCAAAAGGAGCCGACAGCCAAGTTGTGCGGCCAGTCAAAGCCAGAGAGTTTGGAAGAGGGAACAATTCCCTTTGGCTACCTAAAAAGTGATTCACCATGAGAGCCCAAACAAAACATGAGAAGAATATTATAGAGTAAATCGTAAGCTCGTATTATAATTCTTGACGCGCGCAATATTTTCTGCCACTTGAGCTCTAGCGCTAGCTAGAGCAGAGCGTGACTTTACACGACCAGCGACAGTTCGCGCTCATGTGTACTGTAATGGAGTACTCCGGCTAAGCCATTGCAAAAGGAATGTACAAGAACGAAATCAGCTGCATGGTGCATTGACATCAGCAAGCAAAGTAGGAAAAGCCGTGCTATTGTGAGAGGGGTTGCAAATATCGCAGATCTGAAAAAGTTGACTCGTCGATTTCTCCCGGGCTATGAAATGGAAAGGCCTAAGATTTCAGCGTAAGCACGACAAGAAGCTGAGGGAGCAAAGCTGAATTCGTATTTCTTCTGCACAGACGTACGGGTTGTTCTCGACAAGCCACGGTCCAGAAAGCAATTTGTGCAGGGTGTAGTGTCTGGGCGATATGCACATACAAGACCAGGACGCAGATCATTGGAATGTTCCCTGGATTTCCGTGTTCATTTGTTCTCTTCCCGTCGGACAATTGGAGTTGTGCCGATGGAACCAGATGGCTCCAGAAGTGTTGGCTTTTAGACACCTGGCGGCAGTTGTAGATTGCCTTGCACCCTGTCGCAATTGCAAATTATTTGTGACTGGTTCAGTCGCAAACTATTTGTCCTTGACTGCAGTTGAAGGTTCTCTCACATCTGATCACCTTGCATCTGGTGGCATGCTGGCTTTCTGGCAACTGGCTGCAGGCGTCGGCGTTCCGACACCCGGCTGCAGTTGCAGGTTCTCTTGTAACTCGTCACAATTGCAAATCATTTGTGCCTGGCTTATTTACAAATCACTCTGTGTTCAATTGTGGTTGAAGCTCTTTGGATGAGAACTTGGCGCGTGTAGGAATGTGTGCAAGTTCTCATGGGATGAGAATCAGGCACGCGCGAAGTTCTCTGGGTGGAGCTTAGCGCGCGCAAAGAGTTGGACAAGTTCTCCAGATGAGAATTTGGCAACTTGGCTTGCGCGAAGGTTTATGCAAGGTTAAGTTATATTTGTGTATGAGGATGGAGTTTATTACATATCCAGCCTATGACGATATGGAGAGCTTGTCTATTGTCATTGTTGTTGTCCTTGCTTTGTTATTGTCTTTGCAGCTTGTTGAAGAGTCGACCGGAAGGTGACCTCAAAAGTGCAGACCCGAAATACGGCAAGAGACCGAAACGCAAGAGACCCAAGTCACGAGACACGTAAGCTTTCGCGCGCAACAGATTGCTCAAGTGTGAGATCAACGAACTGTTCGCGAACTCCGAGGCTCATCGAAAGTTTTTTGGTTTGGTCTGGTAATATCGTAACATCTAGGACGTCACAAGGGATACCGCAGTGGAGGGGATGGGTGGCTCAGATTACAATAGTAAGATATCTAAAGTTAAAACGTGTTCACCGCGCACGCAAAGAACGGAACTAATATTTGCTCTGGTAACATCCAACATCACGTAACTACAAACTTGAAAGATAGGGTTCCCGGATGTCCCCGGAATGACCCGGGAGGGGAGGGAGCGCAAAGAAATGGAACAAAAGAACGTTCGCCTGTATTCAACAAGCTCAGATCTCCGGTTCGGGTTCTTCAAGTTACCAGTGGTTTCGGCTAGGTGAGAAATGCATTTACAAGACCAGGGGCATTTAAACTCTTCTTACGCGTTAGGCTACGTACTGAATGTACGAAAATTTTCTAAGGTGTGACTGTGATGAGGATCAGGAGAAAAAAAAAAGAAGCAGAAGAGAGAAGGAAAACAGAAGAATACGCAAAGGCAAAAGGAAGGAAGCGAGAAGATAACGCCGAAAACCAACGCTTTGCTAGCAGGGGAAAGAAGGAAAACAGAAGAATACGCACAAGAAAAGGAGAGAGCGAGAAGATAAAAGAAAAAAAAGGAGAAAAGAAGAAGACGCTAGGGGAGAAAGTCAAAAAAAAAAAAGAGACATGCAGCAGGGAATCCAAAACATTAGAAAAGAAGAAGACGCTAGGGAGGAAAGCCCCCAAAAGAAATGAAAGAAAACGAGGAGACCACCCACCAAAAAAAACAAAAAAGACGCAAACGCGAAAATAAATTCCATGAAAAAATAATTGAAACTGCATGGGGAATATGAAAGAAAACGAGGAGACCACCCACCAAAAAAAACAAAAAAGACGCAAACGCGAAAATAAATTCCATGAAAAAATAATTGAAACTGCATGGGGAATATCAATGGTGCCACTAAAACACTAACCCATGTGAACACGCAGTGCACGATGACGCAGCTCTCCCACTCCCCATGGCAATTGAAATTGCGGGATGAGATGGGATGAGACTTGTTCACAAGGCGCCTCAGCAGCTGGGGCGCATGCTACAATCGCACAACGGTCGCCGCTACTAGTGTCGTCAAGTTGACTCTGTTGACCATGATGTGAATGAAGTCAGAATTGATACTGACGTGAGTACTGTACCGGTACCCACAGTATAACTGTTTCAAGTGATAGCTGATGTAACGCAGAATGGTTCACCCTCGACACTGTTCATTGAACAGAACACGGTTTTTTAAACGAAAAGTAAAGACCGGCTGTGAAATTTGGACGGAAATGCAAGTCAGCAGCGCCGAGCCCTTATTTCGTTGACGGTTTTCTTTGGGCTCCGATTTGGAATTGGATTAATAATTCCAAAAACCACTCTTATTTCCTATTTCCTTTAGTGTTTTCATCTTCAATTTTAACGTCTTCTTCTTTACTTCTTTATTTGCGCGTTTCATTTCTCTTCTCGTCTCCAACTGTTTTTCCTATTCTTATTCTCTTCCTTGCCCACCCACAGCCACACACAGCCAGGCGCATTTACATTGTGGTCTTTCAAGAGCTAACCTAAACTACTAGCTCGCAGAGCCAAACCGTTTGCCGTTTGCGACAAACCCCGAACTGGTAGACTGCGAAAGTCCACCGACAGCGCGACAACGGGGAGGGAGGACACGATACGAGAAAGTGGAGCAGCAAGTTTCTCTCTTGAATCTTTGAAGCTGGGAACGATGCAACCCCCGGCGCTGGTGCTGCGGCTGGTGATGCTCTGTGCTGTAGGGAATGTGGATGCAACGTTGCTGCGACATGATGGGGCCGACGTCCTCTCGCTAAACACGATGAAAACGGTGGATGACTATGTCCTTCTCGATCCCTGCGATCCAAGCCGATCGGATCTTCGTGGAAAGTTTTGCAAGCCGAGCTCGGCTGACGTCGTGGAGGCTGACAAATGTGACCCAAACAATAATGTTGTCAATAAACGAGGGTGGTGGTGCAAGAAAAGCACTTCTACGATTGTTTTGCCGAGCCACTCAAACCTCGATGGGCAATTTGTCGAGCCAGGAGCACCAGCTGGTTACCATGAAGGTGTATACGTTTTCCCGTCTGATAGTACCTATAGTTGCGCGCCATGCAATTCGACAACTTATCCTGACCTCGCAGGCAAATGGTGCCTCAGCGGTAACTCGGACGTATGCTCCTGTGATCCATGTATAGAGAATGGTCAAATAAATAAGTGGAGGCTCAAAGCATGGTTCTGCAAGCAGCACTCTGATGATGTGTGCATCAGCGAATCCGGACGCGCAGTAATCGACGTGGATAAACTCGACCAGCAAGTACAGGGAAACAAGGTGACGCTACGCATACCATTCTACAGCCTCGGCTCGAAGATTCCCACAACCAACGAAAGGAGCTGGTTCTTCACGTTGGTGCTCGCAGTCATTGCGGTTACCGCAGAAGTTCTCACCGACGGCCTTGCGACAGTTGAGATTGCTGGTGAACTTTTAGAATCAAGTGTGGAAGCAGCCAGTGATATCTTGCTCGAAGGGACCGCAGATGCAACAGAAGATAGTGCGGCCGATGCTGTGGGCGGACTGAGTGATGGGGCTGACTCCTCTGGAGATGCATCTGACCAAGAGCCAGATATGGAGGTTGATGACAACTCTGGAGACGCAGAAACGCCAAGCCAAGGTTCGCAAGATGACGACCAAGCTGAACAGTCCTCACAGGAGCAGGAAGCGAGTTCTTCAAACTCGAGCCCTTCAAATAACGGGAACCCGTCGGGCTCTGGTGACCAACAAGTAGACCCGTCACTCTCAACACAGAGCGGCGGAGGCGCCGAAGGCGACAACGCGGAGATTCCGGACACCCAAGGCCCAGATGAAAGTGGAAGTGAAGGAAACGACCAGTCGTCGCAGGAGGAAGAGGCGTCTGCTTCAGAGTCAAGTTCTCAGAGTGGCAGTGAAGACCAATCAAGCAACGAGGGCTCAAGCGCCACAGGCTCTGATCAGAACACTGGAAGTTCAATGGGAGAGGCAGAAGGTGACAATGCGGAGACCCCAGAAAGTGAAGGTCCAGATCAACCCGGCGGCGAGGAAAATCAAAATGAGCAGTCGTCCCAAAACAGCGGAGAACCAAGTTATCCTGGGACAGATAATCTCCTGCAAATGAGATATTCGAGCAATGTGTTTAATGACATTTTCTCCGGAAACATTGATCCGCGTGACTATACGTGGAAGCTGAATGGAGTGAAGGTTAAGATTATCACGGACAAAGGTGATGATTTCAGCGATGGTTCAAAGGGAGTCCGACACATTCGTTTCGTTCGGGACTAAAACCGCCGAAGGCAGGCTCGTCGGCTTGCAATTAAAAAAAGAAAGACATAACAAAAGAAAAAAGACATTTTTCGAAACATTTCGGGGGATATAACATGGTGATGAAACGGTTGATGCTGTGACTTGTTACGATTGCTCTCAGCCTGCATTGTCGAACTCACTGAATTTAAAGCTTGGGCTGGGGGGGATAGACATAAGTCCAGGAATAGTCGTGGCAGTCAGCGGCATATTGCCCGACATGCTCTTTCATATCAAAGTCGAATAACGGGTTTAAGCCGTACTTGTTTTGCAAATACTCCAACTGATCCGCGCTAAACGTCTCGTCACTAGAGTCTGGATCGAAAAATTTATTCACACCTGCATCTGCTAAAAGGCCAACGGTGTCGATAAGCTTTTTGGCTCCTGATCTGTTGCTCTTTGAAGCGATGTATCGCTTGGCGTTGTCTTCATATTCGTGAGCGGAGATAGGAAGCACCTTGTCTTGATCAAAGCGCTGGGTCATTGATCGGAAGAAGTTTTCGAAGACAACGTCTTTTGCACGGTCGGGAACGGCGTTCTTGAACACCACACGACAAGTTGTTTTATTGCTCCCTGCTTCCAACAATTGTGTCACACAACTAGAGAGTATGACATCGGACACAATATCAACTGGACACATCACCGCCCGGTTTTGTTGAAGGTACGGGACGGGCAGCCCTTTTGAATAGGGATTGTGGCGGCTAAAGAAATGAAAGAAGCCGTTGTAAGATCGAGAGGACTTGGACCAGCCTCTGTGTTTCTTTGATCGAAACACGCCCGTGATTCCATTTGGGCGAATTACATTCACGGGGAAGTCCTTGCATTCATCATCAGTCATGATGAAATGTTCCAGAATGGCTTTGCTCCTTGCATAGGCATTCGTGTACTCATTCGACGGCGCGTATGCAACATATGCATTCGGGAGGGTATTCATGTGTAGCGGCTGAACCCTATCATAATTGGAATTGTGGGGCGTTGTGTGGGAGGGAGCCCGTGCTTACTAGACAAGTGGTAGAGTGGTGCTCGTAGCATACCCCGTGTCATCGTGAGCGGAGAGTAGAAAGCAAACATGAGCACACTGAGACTGCCAGAGTCCTGTGACTGTGTGTGGCGGCTGAAAAGGAAGGGTCTGTCTTTCACATGTAATGTTTTCATTAGTGGGCAAGTCAAGAGTCGAGGTGAGATCTCAAGTCTTCGCCGGAGAGTTGAGTCTCGGATGAAAGGAAGTTCTTTCTACGCGCGCGCGAGTCTAGCTGGTGTCCTCATGTCCGTGATTGTGCATGCGGAGAACGCTTGCGTTTTCGTTCACTGCGAGTTTTAGGACATATTGCTTGTGTTTAAGGAGCTCGAGTCCGAGTCGGTCGGATTCGCACCCGTACTTTCTGTGAGTCCGTAGTGCGTGTGTTGACGAATTTTCTAGCCAGAGCTAGGTTCTTCTATCTTTGCTAAATCTTTGAATCATTCTTCACAAAAGCAAAGAATCCAGACCAAACGTGACATGATGACATGATGACATGACGACATGACGTGGGGGAGTCAACTGCCAGATCTGTGGACCAGGACGAGTTAGACCATCGCAGCCACTCCTTTCTCATCGCAAAGCGCAGTCATAGATAAAAAATTGTAACCGTCGTTCGTTTTGAATTCACTTGTTTGGCTCTTTGTGGTTCTTTGGCTCCTTTTACTCCTCACTGCAACATTTTAAACCAGGAAGACAAACCAAAATCGGCTCCAGAACAAACACCATTAAGAACATCAATTTTCTCGTTCGAGAGCTTCTTCAAGGCTTTCGAAATCCGACTCTTTCCTCGCCCGTTGGCGACTGCTGGAAAATGTGGAGATGTCTTGCGCCATTCCCAAGTCAATCAGTTTTATCTTTTTGGTTTCTGGATGCACCACGATGTTTCGAGCAGCCACATCCCCATGAGCAATTCCTAAATCGTGTATGGACCTCAGTGCCTGGCGAGCCTCCGCTTTCATGGATTCTGTGATTGGTCCTTGATAAGTGCTTATCGATTGTCCTTCATAAGTAACGATGAGGGCCTCACGATCAAGGTTGATCGGTCCTCCGTACACAAGTGTCGGTATTGATTTGCCCCAGAGTGAACGTAGCTTCAGGTACGCATCATTCTCCATTTGAATAGCTTCCGTCGTCTCGGCATCCTTCTGTGCGTCAGCTACTTTGATCACAGAGTCTACACCTTCAACGTCTAAGCGATAGATAACAGGGGGAAGCCCTTCGATGGAGAATTTCTCCTTTGGTGAAAAGACAAACGACACGTTTTCTCGCGGAAATGCGTCTCTTTTTCGGCCGTGTGAGTCTTTACCAATACCGCCTCCTTTTCCATTATCTTCATCTTCATCATCTCTATTTGTCTCAGATCCGGGTCCTTGAGGATTGGTCTTGTGGCACTCCGAATTCCAAGTCTTCAACACCCCTGCGGCTGAGAGACGCTTTCTTTTCCCGCTTTTATCTACAGCATTTTCCTTCACTGTATATAGGAACGACAACCATGCCTGCGCGAGTGTAGGATTTGTTTGATCCACCTTAAACGTTTGAGAGACCGACAAGTTGCCGTTTCCATCTCGGCGAAGAAACCACGTGAACAAACCTGTTGTGAGAACACCAAACTCGCATTCCGCTTCGCACATGTAAAGGTAGACTTGTGTGATGGGACTTTGGTGCGCATCACTCTTCCCCGTCGCCTCATAGCTTTCATAGTGGTCTTTAAGTGTCTGTGGTTCGTATGGCCGCGAAGCTTTCTTCTTCTTTGGATACTCGCAGGGCGACTTTTCTTCCATCACGAACACAATTTCACGTCGATTATGTTTCCCTCCATCCGTACGAACAATGCCCACTCTGTCAGAGAAAAGACCGTACGAATTGACGGTTGGAGTGATGAATTGGAATTCTGGCCAGAACTCATTCGCCAGGAATCCAACAGAGTGCAAAAAAAGTGTCATGTCCTCGTGAATATTTTTTTCCCAACGGAAGACTTCGAAGCAGTCGTAAAATGAATCTGAGAAATTGACGGGGTTCTCGGTTTTTCTTGCCATCTCTGGAGCTGTCGCATCGATTTCCAACGACCAACTCAATACCTCTCTAGGTTTCGGCCAATTGGTCGTGGAAGTCACCTCGAGCGAAGTTGTCACCAATGACTCATCGTACGATACCTCTTTCCAATGCCCGTTCGCTGCACGGATCCAGATTGTCTTCATGTCGACTCCTGTACGCTTGATCACTTGCTCTGCCTTTTCTTTCCTCCTTCTTTCCGTTTCTATCTCTTTCCTTAGTTGCTCAATTTGTCGCCTCATTTCTTCCAACTCCAAACGAAGAGATGACTCTTTTGGCGTCTTAGAGGCAAGTGAACGACGCCACTGTTGCCGCGCTAAGTTTCGCGCAGGCTGCACTTTACTGCTCGTCACCCCCATCTTCCTTGCTTGTTCTCAATTGCTCTCTCTCTCTCTCTCTCTCTCTCAATCTCAAACTTCTCGGGCCCGCACGCGTGAGAGCGATTCGCCCTCTTGATTGACAGTGAATTGAAAGATACTACTCCACAACAGAAACCGCTATTTATCTCGAGAGCGTAGTGTACAGTACATACTCACGCACCGAGTAAGCCTGGCTCAGTTGAATACCAACGTGGGCTAGAGTGGCTAGAGCCCCTGGGCCAGAAGTGCGTACCAGTACCGGATTGTGGAAGAAGAGATGACAAGAAGGATTAGGAGTTGGAGTAGCCGGTTAGCTAGCTGTTTGTGTTGCATTTGCTATGTAAGACTTCTACCGGTTTCGTTCGTTCTAATGGCAGACTTAAACGAACAAGGAATCTCAGAGAACAAGGAATTAGTCCCCCAACTCATTGTGTCGTTCTTGCTCTTGCTCTCTTATTAGTTCTGTTGGAGACCTTGCTCTTGTTGGGCGTTTTGCGTTTCTGTAGTTCTTGAGATACGAACGAAAAATTGCCTCTCAGGGGCTGCTATTGTGTCGGTTCTTAAGTCTGGAAGGCATGCCGCTCTGTCGACCGCCCAGGCGTATTTTTGTTCGAACTCTTGTCCACTTCAACACTCCA